>JAMKCH010011452.1:0-101619 GCA_023653785.1 Ophioderma brevispina
GTGGTTCCAGAAAGTAGTTCCTCTCAGGTGGCAGAACCATTTTACCTCCCAGGCAGACGGCTCCAGCCAAACTGTGGTTACGGCTTCTTGGCCTTATCGCCAGCCTCACAACAGTCCTTTCCCAATGCCCCTATGTATGAGATACATATACAGCTTCATGTTCTATCCAAGTTCAGCCCCAAGAGAGACAGAATGTCTAAGGGTATAGACGTCTCTCAAAGATCCACCACGCCCTCAGTGGATGCAGCATCACAACATTAACCCCGAGTGGTCCCCCTTCCACGTCCACTATAGACACGTCCAAGGCGGGCTGGGGAGCCCACTGAGAAGGCTAGCGATTGGCAGTGTCTTGGACTCCAGCCATTGCATTGTAAAGCATCACAACAAGCTCCCGACATAATGTTCCTGGGGAGCGGACCAGATGGCGTTCACCTCTCGTCATATGCGTTCCCTCGATAGAAATGATACCCAGGGTGCTGGAGAAGTTCTCGAGATCCAGCGGATGCAACATGCTTCTAATAGCCCACACTGGCCCAGACAGATGTGGTTCTCGAAAGTACTTCCTCTCACGGTGGCAGAACCGTTTTACCTCCCGATTAGGAGAAACCTCTTGATGAATCCGGCAAAGACACAAGTTCCTCTAGCGACAATTCAGACCCTTCACCTGACTGTATGGCGACTTTCATCAGATCTTACATGGCAGCAGGCATTTCTGAAGAGGCTGCTGCCCTGGCAGGAAAGGCAATTAAGACATTCTTCAGTGAGAAAGACTTACAACGTCCGCATCACGAAGTACCACGCATGATGCCAAGGCAACATAGTCAATCCTTATATAAGAGTTCCTCACATGGGTTTTCCAGCAACATTGGGCCAGTGCACGCTCCATGAGAGCCTGCCGCACTGCCACAGCTTCTGTCCATCATGACTTTTCAGGGGGCTCTACCGTGTCTGATTCACCTGTCCTGAATGACTTCTTGAAGATAATTTTTCACGAGTGTCCTCCTACCTGAGCCCCGTCATTCGAACCTCTGGATCAAGCCAACATGAAAGACCTTACCAGGAAGATGACGTTCCTAAATCATGGCTATTCTATTTGTTAGAGCATTTATTCCATATCATTTTGGCTGCCATTTTGAAAAAGTGCACTCTATCATTGAAAACTTTGACTGAGAATTTGACATGAAGCTGAAACAACTCCTTAAGAGTATATTATCAAGGTCCATATTCTAAATCAAACTCAACATATTTTCTGAAGCACCTTATACATGACTACTTTATTCTTTATAGGTTTTTTATCATTTTGGCCGCCATTTTGAAAAAAAAACGCCCTCAATTGATGAAAACCATCATTGAGAATTTGATATTATGTTGTAATCAACTGAATATGGGTTAATCAATAAGGTCTATATTGAAAACCAGACTTAATCAACTTTTCTGAAGCACTTTATACATTACTATTTTATTTTTTATAAAGCTTATTTACCATTTTGGCGGCCATTTTGAAAAGCGTCCTCAATCGATGAAAATCGTCACTGAGAATTAGACAACAAGTTGAAATCAACTCCTTATGGGTTCAAAAACAAGGTCCATGTAAAATATCAGACTTGGCAAAACTTCTGAAGTAGTTGACATGTGCCCCCTGACTATATGGTGTAAATGCAAGTTACCGGTAAGCAGTTACGTTTGTTCCCGTGTTTAGCCAATCAGAGGCCCTGTTCAGTTACCATGGCAACAAGATAAAAAATAATTCCCATTTTTCAAAACTTTTCAACATGGGCTACAATATGATATAGGACATGCATAAGTAATATATTTGTAAAGTCAAGAAAATTGCAGTCGAAGGTCGGGGTAAAAAAACGTAGACCCTCCCTCTTAAGCCGAAAGGCAACACATTCCACTCGTAGAGCCCTCCTCTCACCACAAATGCAGACTTTCTCAACCTGCCAGTAGCCTGAAGCCAAGTCTAGCGTTGAGAACCACGATGCTCCGGACAGTGCATCGAGCGAGTCGTCGATCCTCGGGATTGGGTATGCATCCTTAATAGTGGCAGCATTCAGCTTCCTATAGTCTACGCAGAAACGCTGGCTGTCATCTTTTTTCTTGACCAGAACGACGGGTGAAGACCAGGGGCTGTCGGAAGGAGTTTAATCTTTTCTGATAAATTCAATATAGTATTGTATGAAATGTATCCCACACATTATTAGTCCAATATATACAGGTAAAGAAAATAAGTCTCCCCTTGAGAAAAGTGTATTTTTCCGCAAAAGTTAGGTTCCTTAATTACCTGTCACAAAAAGTAAACCTGCAGATATGGCGAAGGTGACGAACGTGGGATACTTTTCAATGCGTTTGAACTCTTTTCATATTTTGACCCCTGTTTAAGCATACGTGTTGGTATACTTTCAACGCGTTTGAATCTTTATATTTTTACCCATGTAAAACCTAACCAATTTAAAAATAAATGATTGGGTAAACTTTTGATATGTTGTTCTTAACGATCTTTCTATACAAATGATTTCTTTGCAATTCGGTTAAAGCATCATCTCATTTGACTGGCCTATATTATATGAGCATTTTTTTTAACCATGACCCGAGTCAAGCAGCCAGTGCGGCCAAGATATCCCAAATTTAAACGTCGTCATTGATTTAAACAACATCAACAAAATTTTTACGCGTCAATTAGGATCTTGCATAAGGTATGTTATCAACTTCAAACGATATTTTCCTAATCCGTAACCGTCGAGGTGTAGAATCAACTCCATGCATCATATTAACCTTTGTTCATCGCCGTTCTTCATACCATAATGATGCAGAAATATAAACTGTTAAAGTGGAGATGTTTCTCCAACACTGACGGACCCCACCCCTGTTTTAAAAGTAAATATTGTTTGAAACATAATAAAACATTTAACAAAAAATCTTTAGGAGTCTGTACTTGTTAACTGTTGTGTTAACCAAACGGGACGACGTTAAATTGGGTGTCTTGGCCGCACGGCTGAGTCAATGATTGCTTGGCTTACAGCGCCATCAAGCTTTATGCAAAAATTTTATGGAATTGCCTAAATATCAGTTGCCGCATATTTTGGTGATAATAAAAAAATCAAACCGGTCATGAATTGCCTATTTTGTGAAGGTCGTGAATCGACAACCCCCTCAGAAGGGCTTCACAAAATTTGTCTATTGTTGAAAACAAAAATTATTTCTCAAATGCAATATTGACAAAAATGGACAAGAAAACAGCAGGTTCAAAGATATGAATACCCATTTGTTAAGTGTTAGTGTCACAGTGTGGTTTCGTAAAGGTTCGTGACCAGTCGATAATTAGCTTGTTCAGAACCCCAAATTCTAGACGAAGTAGTCAATAGATTGTGTTTGAAGAAAGCTACTAAGTTCTCATTACCTGTGAAACATAGGGTTAAAGCCACATCAGTCATTTTTTACAAATTCAAATGCCAAATTAGTATTTTTGCTAGTGTTTGGTCAAAGCAACATAATACTGTTCTTTGTGAAAACAGACACTCAAATATGTTAAAGCGGTTTTGAAGATGCAATTTACGACTGTTTCTAGACCTAAAAAAAGTCGGATCCCGACTTTTATTAGTACAGTATATCGCCAGTACTTGACAAATACGGCGTGTTACGCTTAGCCATTCACAGGGATCTTTACTACAACAATTTACTATACAACGGTGCAAAAACAAAAACAAAAACGACTTTGATGAAAAATAGGGGGCGCGATTTGTTTACACTTTGAAATGGCTGATAGTGGCTTTAAGTGATGGTTTGAATGTTATAAGCAAAAATGTACCCTATTTTGGTCGACCAATATTAATTATACACAGCAGACTACAGGTAGGGGTGTGTTATTTCACAAAAGTGCAAGTATGAATTTTACTCCCAGCCCAAAATATGGAGACGCCCCTAACATAAAACAACCTACATTCAATCAATAACCCCTCTGTATATACCCCATAAAGATTTTCCTACTAAAAAAAATAGTTAAACACCTGCTAAAGAAGACTGTATTTGTTAATTAGCCTTGTGCTTTTCACTTGAGTAGTTGCAGTGAGCACAGCGAGTACGGTGAGCTCTGTGTAAAACCAATCAAGCGTCACAATTTACAGGAGGTATTTTATCGCAATATTGACTGAATTAAAGCTCCAAATTATTGACAAAAAACATCAGTTAAACTCTCTTGAATGAATTGTAATTGTTATTACTTTGCTTTACTATAAAAAACAGTGTAAATGACAGGCTGTAGGTCTGTCCATTATCTCATTATTCAGCGATTTATTGATATAAATGATTGTGCACCTGGTGTATTGGCATTGTATTTCTATGAGGCCTAAGTAGTACTCTGTAGCGCTGGTTCAGAGGCTCGTTATAGCAAGCACTACCCAGTCCAGTGACCGCGAAGTATTTAAGGCGGCCTGGCGTAGGACATGGTTTTGGGTATGACGGTATAGTCGGCTCTCCGTGCCGGGGCCTTTATCATGGGGCGTAGGACATGGTTTTGGGTATGACGGTAAAGTCGGCTCTGGAGCAGAGCTAAGTACTCTGATGCTGTATTTCAAACAAGGTCACAGCCAATGCAGATGCCACTATGCAGGGATTTAATTCAGTGTTGATTTAATTCTTTAGTTGTAAAAGAGTTACTTTTGTTTACCTAGATCATGCTCAGACTCGGTATTCTAGATAGCCGGTATCAGTTAGCTGTACAGTTTTTTAGTTGTTTATCTATTTTCTGTCTAACAAATACATTAAAGCTAACATTATTTTGATATGCATATAGTTCTTATCTTGAATACTGCTCAGACTGCATACACGCAGCTACATTGCTAAATTCCTGAAAATGGATGCCAAATTTGTGATCAGCCTAATTTTTAAAACAACATTCAACAAAAGCTAAAAGGCATGTACCATTGGTGTGAAATAATATGTCACAAATGGGCTGGAATTGAATAAAAGTTTTTTGGTAAAACTAAATTGGTAATTGGTAAAACTAAACAACAATTCTGAAATCAGGAATAAAAATCCTGAAATCTATGTGATTGTGATAGCATACAGGCCCGTACGCAGGGGGGGGGGGGGGGTTTTTTTTTTTTTTTTTTTTCCCCCCCAAATCCCACAAAAGGGGAAAAAGGTCCACTTTTTGCCGATTTTTTTGATAAAAAAGGTCCAAAATTTAGAGAAAATATGACGAAAAAGTCCACTTTTTGGTGATTAGATGTTCAAAACGGCCAAAAATGGACCATATTTAGGGGGTTAGGTCCATTTTTCACAAAAAAGGTCCACTTTTTCGAAGACCCGCACCCCCCGTAAAAAAATCCTGGGTACAGCCCTGATAGCATATGTGATATTTGAGAATACTTATTTGCTAATGGCAATTCAATGCATTATTCACATTGCAAGGCTTCCAAATTTGGAAACTTTATTTCAAAACTTTCAGAGGGTATGTACAGGGGGTTAGAATAGTCTGATTTCAGTAAAATTGATTTTTTCTAGTTTATTAGGATGTCTCCATATTTTCAGCTGGGGGTTTCAATTTTTTTGAATAATCACACCCCCTACTACAGGCTTACAAAATCATGTTTTTGGCTCTCACATCAAAACGTATTGAAATATCGCCGCGAAACTTTACAGGTGGGGTTTTGAGTTCAAGGTCATCCAATAAAAGCGAACACTTTAAATACTTTAAGGGATAAGCAGCGATAATGCGAGAAAATAAAAAAAATGTCGAAATGCCTTTTTTTAGCTTATAAATCAAAGATAACTATGTACAATTCCATATAGCTACTTTAAAAAACACCAAATAGTGAAAAAAATATTTGTATTTGAGGATTTTTTCATACTCTCTCCCGCAAATAGACAAGCTGTGATGACGACTCAAAATCTACACTAAACAGCTGATTGTGGTTTACATCAGTATAGAACAAACAAAGATCAATAATACTTGTGTTTGAGGTCAAACTTACATGTCATGGTGCACAATATTACGCTTATAAATCTGTGATATTCACACGGAAAGGCTTTTTTGATCTCAAGTCGGAATTTTGATACGCACGTATAGAAATTACAGAATCAGATAAAAAAATACTGCCTTGTCTTTAATACATGGATTTCAAGCTAACCACTTGCAGGTTATGTTGGCACATCTATGTAAATAATAAAATTGACATTTTCAAATAAAAATGCAATACTTTTTATAAATAAAATTAATTAAGTGTTTCCAGGACTTAATTGCCCCATATCTTTTTTTGCAATTTTCGGCAACTTGGAAATTTGACCCCCAAAATTTTGGCCTTTCCGAATGGTGTATGAAAACCAAAATTGGCACAAATGTAGATTTTATAATGCTCTGCAACTTGTTTGGAGGAATTATTGATATCTGTCTTACTTGGGATTTACAAGCCTTCAAAAAATCAAGCCCAAGATAACGTGAATTTTTCAAGAAATCGGTCGCATTCCAACCAAGGGGGTGAGGCCCATTCAAAACCAGTCGTCCGTGCTGGGGGCGCTGACATTTTGATATTGCACGGAATAATTATTAGTTTGGGTGTTGTATACAACACATAATGTCAATTTCGATACAAACACTTCCGGCAAAATATCAGTTGTTGGATGTTGGTGCTATTGGGGTGGTAAATTTTGTCCTACCTTGGCCACACAATTGACTGAAATGACACGTCAGTCGTCTTGATTTAAATAACCCGCCTCAATGATACATCTTTTCACCTAGCGCCCGCATTGCATTATGAGAAAAAAGAGTAATCTGAGCACAATGATCCATGTAAACTATTATTACACCTGGCCACCTCTAACACATACATCATTTGTATCACTACCGATTAAAGTGTATATCAAAGCGTGCACCACATATAGATGGAAGAAGCGGAGGCAGCCATTGCTTCTATTGTTGGTACTCTATGTTTCTTTGTGGTCGTCGAAACATGCGAGACGATGAATTTCTAAAGATTACGGTACGTTTTGCCTCTCTATTCTATATAGAACCTCTTTGATTCCCAACACTCGGATAAAAATTGAAAATAGCTCCGATTAGTTGGCACAGCTTGACCCATGTAACTTACCTGGATAGCAAACAACTGGTAAAATGACCACCTATGGTAACTATATTTTTTTTGGGGGGGGAATGTGCAATTTTTGGCTTTATTACCCAAATTCACACATTTTTTTTAATTTTTCTTTTTTGGTTTTTTTAATTTTGCTTCTTTTCATATTTTGGGATAAATTGACTTAATATGCTTCATGTTGATATAGATCAACCCCCCAGGTATAAGTATGCCTACTTTAACTCTATTAACATGATTAACCTGGCCATTCAAATATCACTTAACCTTAAAAATGACCCCTGGTCCCCCTTAAATAGAAATCGGCGAACCCATTGAATTTCAAGTGGGCCTTATTAGGTGTTAGTCTAGAAAATAGATTATAAGAATCAACAGCTTTACTTGTCCTCCAAGTAATAAGTGTGTATATTTTTTAATCTTTCCCCTGTAGATGGCCCGCGCAAGTAGTGTTTTAAAGAAACCCCATGTGTGCTTGCCGGATTCGAAAAAACCGCCGGCGACCTTCGCATTTCTAGTACGACGCTCTTGCCAACTACTGTCTAAATCCAAGCCAGGGATGTAGAGGAGGATATATATTATCTATAGGTGTTAGCTCCTACCTGAAGGACAATATTTTTAAAAAGTTCCAAAACAATTATCGTATATTTAAAAATATACCGTTTCTGATCCTATCCGCCTAGGATCACAGGTTTTTCTGTACTTCCGAGCAAATCTTCGCGGGGGTTCCATATATTATTCATGTGTATGTTGGCCAATCGTGTAAACACACTTCTTAGATGAATTTAATTAACAGGCATCAGGTTATTGGTTTGGTTTTCATTTCTACATATTTAATATACCATAATATGGCAAAAACACTTCATTTTTAACGCTTCCCCCTTGCTGAATGTTCCCACCAAAACACTAGACTGCTATGCACATGTGGCAAACGTCTGAGTTTGCCAGCTCTGTTTGAAAAAAAAAGACTTTGGCATTCAATACGTAATGTGTAGTCAATAACCCATATGATACAATTTTAAATAAATTTTTGATTACAAAATTGTTTTTCTGCATGTTACAATACTTTTTGGCAAGTGTGTATTTATGTATGCACGATAACATAAATACTAATACAAATACGTTTATTGCGGTCGCTAATTTTCGACGTCATATCCATAATCATAACCATAATAATCATGAAAAAAAATATATACATTATAAACCAAGTCAGCAAACATAAAACAATTAAAACCATACCTTTTAACAGTATATGGAAACCAGTCATTATTAGGAGGTAATGTGATGAGCATTATTACATGACATGAACTTCCGGAGTCATTCACAATATATGGAGTAGACGTCAAACTCTTTTCCTGCTTTTAGGCCAAAATTTACACATTGAACATTAGTGGAACAGATATTCTACTTAAATTGTGTCATTTAGCTTTATAAATTATCTGTACATAGCGCAAGGATTTGAAGCCATCCGCTAAATCACCCAATATCCTAGAGACGGCACAGCACAGCTTGTGTACATAGTACCTTAATCACTTTAAACATGTATTACACTATTGGCAACATTAGCCATTTTGATTGAATCTTTCGAAAGTAATTTGTACAAGCACTCTTGTGCTCATATATATTCAGAGTTTGAATATAATTATGGCCACCAATAACACTAATGTTTTGTAGTGCATACTGAATAATACTTGGGTCATTTGGGGCAATTCCGTGACCATGGAGAGCAGAGCATCATTCCTCAGTGGATTTGACTTCTATGAAGATTAATGAACAAATTTAGCGGGGGTGCCCCTCGTGGGCGGAATCCAGGAGGGGGAAAACTTCATAATACAGCGGTCTAAAATGAAAAATGCTAGGATTGTTGTAAAAGGGTAACCAAAGTGTTCCTCTTATTACAAGAATTAAAAAAAAGGTATAGTTTGTACTACCTACAAGGTATGGTTACCGAGTTATAAGACAAAATCCGTCAAATGTCAAAGGTCATCACCAAAGGATAAATCCTTAATATTGCACCGATTTCTTTAAAAATGGTCTCAAATTGTTAACCTTTCCACAGGGATTGCAACAGAAGTAGTTGACACTCTCATTTGTTTATCGAGATAAATGACAAACAAGGTCAACCCCATTGACCTCTAGCTCTATTGATCTCCGAATTTTAAACATATGTTAGACGGTTCAAAATGTTTTTGTTGCAGTCTCTGAGGAAAGATGAACAATTTTTTGAATTTTTTTGAAGAAATCGGAGCAATATTTAAGATTTAACCTTTCGTGATGACCTTTGACATTTGACGATTTTTGTGTTTATATCTCCATAAACCATAAGTTGTAAGTAGTACAAACTATACCTTTTTTTAAGTAAGATTTTTTATTCGCTGTCCGTTTTAAAAGTTTTTTGGGGCGGTGTCGACGATTCATGCTTTCTGAAAGGGTGTACGCTTTATCCACTACTTCAATTAAAATTCTAGATTTACGATGTCGATCATATTAAGGCCATAATTAAAAAAAGTCCCTTTTCTTCTCACGAAGAAAATAATGCAAGGCAATGCACTGAATAAATTCCAAACATCCAACTTGAACAAACGAAGCATTCAACATATGAAAAGAAAGTGATACGTTTAATAATTATTACTCGCCAAATTTTTTCAGTCGTCATTATTGTTGGAAGAGTAGGATCCTCCACTATCAGAATCCGCCACCATTTTTACAACCACACAAGCATTTTAATATGACATATGTTGTTTTTTTTTCCAGTATAATTTCTCCTTTATCACAGTGGCTTGCTGCAAATTTCCTTCAGTCTTTTTTCCGTCACTAAGAAAAAAATTTAAATTAGAATCTGTTACTTTAAAAGCCTCGTTGAGCGCGGGTTTACATTTTATTAGTCTTGTTCCAGAAATGTTTGACGTCTTGTCCAATTATAAGATATCTAAGTAACTGAAAGTTTTGGTCCCTCATAACAAACGAAACATTTACGGGCTTAATCCTCCTCGGATTAAGAGGACCGCCCGGCCTCGATGTTCATAACACTTTAACCCTTCCTTATGTCTCCAAACAAAGGAATCGATAGCGTGGCTCAGACTGTACGAACAGTCCTATTCATTGAATCTGGTATGAAGCCTTACTATTCGATAGCTTTCGATATAAAATGGTTCATGTAATTGGGTTTAAAGCATCATAATCTGTTGAACAAAGTTGAGCATTTCAGCCTGTTAATTGCGGCTGTTAAATGCTCAACACATCCCTCCAGATCTATTCGTACCATCGACAATATGCGTTTTACTGACAGGAATAAAAAATCATACTATGATCCTTGTAACAAGACGAACACTTGGTTACCTTTGTAACAGCAGCCAAGCATTTTTTTTTTATTTTTGACCCCTGTATTATGATTTCCCCCTCCTGGATTCTGCCCACACTTTCGCGAGGGCAATCCCCTCTACATTTGTTCATTAACCTCATAGAAGACAAATCCACTAGAAATATGCTCTGCTCTCCACGGGTCACGAATTGCTTCAAATGACCCACTAAATTGAAAATTAGTGATATTCCCGAAGGCAGTAGTCAGCCATGTTCCATAAAGATGGTAGTGTGGTGTTTCAAGACGCAAATGTGCACGCTCCCTCACCATTAAGATGGTTTCAAATAAAGAAAGACGATATCGTAATCTAATTTCCTTCTTCCTCACAATGTGGTGTGTCTTTCCTGAAAACATGTTTGCAAACGGGTGAATTGCTATTGACTAGTTAAGCTGCTTAACCCATTTTCAATCTGTTTCACTAATGATACACTATTATGTTCGTATTCCTTGGAACATTGTGGAACGCTTAGCTAACATGAGTTGAGCAGGATTTTTACAAAACCATTTCAACCATCTTACTAAGCAAATTATGCTACTTGAAAATAAGGCATTGAGTGGAATACATGTCGGGGATATAATGCATTCTTGACGCATTAATATTAACATAGCATTAGCGGGGATCCTGTGAGCCCGACTCAAATAAGCATTATTTTATACACCCTCAAACATAAATACAATATTCATAACTCTTTTCTGATATATTTTTGGATCACTTTCAAAAATTTAAAACTAGATATATTGTATTTCTACAAACTTTCCACAACATAAAACAGCAAGCATTAGGAGAGAAGGTGTGAAAAGTTGTACAACGTAGTATTGATTTATATATCGATAAGTTACCAGCTCATAATAGGTTAGCGTTTGACATAATTTTGCCATGATTACAATGGAACGTGCGATTATGCATCGTCAAACTTAACTTCACCGATCGGAATTTGGACGAATATTAGAGCTGTCGATTTACATACATCCTATATCACTTCTTTTTTGCCTGCGAATCAATTCCTGCGAATCGTTATGGCCTATAGTATTAAAACTCTAAAATATACAATTGCCCCTGTGTAGACAGTCAGAGGCCGACCTATTTCAAGAATACCAGGCCCGAACATGTTTACAACATTGCTGTTAACTGTCTATAGTTCAATCGGGGTTATTAACACGCAGATGTTTAAAATAGACAATTGGGTAGACCACTACCGCTATAGTGGCTTGTTTTTAACACACAAGAAATAAGATTTCTATTTTAAGGTATAGAATCTGTGAGTGTCATCTGATTCTTTCCCGATGGTAAAGCCCCATAACCTGAGGTTGTGATAATATTGTATTATGCCGTACCATGGCAAGTACTGTTCCATCAGCGCTTCACTGGGTAGCCACAATTGCGCACCCACTTTATCTGCTCGCCAGTTGAATTCAGCAGCCTTGACGGTAATAAAGTGCACGTGATACTGTACATTATTCGTCAAGGCTGCTGAGCCAACTGGGAGTCAGATAAAGTGGTGCCAAATTGTGGCTACCGCTTTCACTTGAGGGGGAAGTCAATGCATGCGTGCTGGCGTGCATTATTAAATTATATTGTTTAATATGCCGCATCATATTTACATCGTGTCATAATGCACGTATGCATATTTAAATTTGAGGTAAGCTTGCATTCGCGAATATAAATTCACGGAAAAACACAGAAAAACCACTCGAAAATAATGCTCTAGTGGTTTATGTATGCTTACGTTACCCTGGTGGATACTAAATCAGAAATAACAAAAAAGTTTTGGTTGATCAGACTACTTGGTTTCGAGAATAAGAAAAGAATGCTAAAACAATGTTCCTAAGCAATATTCCACAATAATGATGTTTATCCTTAATAATACAGCTCACTTTATGTAAAAGTGATCTCCTTTGCTTGGTGATTTCATCAAAATTCATGTATTCGTGGTTATGAATGTGTGTGCTACTCTATTTAATGAAGGGGTTAACGTTGGACCCTGTTCATCTTTGCATCTTTCCTCCATGCGTTTTGTTGTCGTTGCCTTCTCACAGGCTTATTCCACCATGAGGATGATCATAAAAAAAAAAAATGGGGTTTTTTTGGGGGGGGGGAACATTGTTACTGCTGTTATCATTCCTTAAAACTGAGGTTGTCCCAGGGGGCCCCAGCAAGCTCATTTGTCGGGCCAATTCAATCTGCTTGTTTAAAGAACACTTTTTAAGAGAAGAGTTTCGGTGAACGATAAGGCCTTCAGTATAGTTTCATCGGTAATAGTCGTACCAAAACCACAATCTACGTTTCGGAAATACCGGGGGATATATGATAATTCGTCGATGCTATGACATAATATATAACATTATGATAAATTTTTTATATTTTTACAATATTTTTATAGAGAGTTTTTTTTTACTTTTTTTATTTTTTTCCAATTATTTATAAAAAAAATATTAATTAATTAGTTTGGGAGATATATACACTATACAATCTGTACATGTATGTGATACCACCGTGTCCACTCTATTATATCGATTAATCACATCAGTGTATAACAATAAGCATCTTAAGAGGAAAAGAGTGGCATTGCATACTGACGTACATAGCAATAGTAATGTCATAGCAAAGCGATATCCGAATGACATAATAGAATATTGCCTAGTGATTCGGAATAACTTCGACGTAGACTTTGGTAGCCATATTCAAACATTTTGGCCGGTATTCACAAAAGCGGGTTAACTTTACCCCCGTGTTCATTTTAACCCTGGGTTAATATCCCATAAAGAATAACATGAATTTTAACCCATGATCGTGGTTAAACCCTGTTTTAACCCTGGGTTAAGTTAACCCGCTTTTGTGAATACCGTGCCTTTTAAGCTGCAATTCCGTCCTTTAAGACTAGTTATTATATTATATTTGAAACAGTTTGTTTACCATTTCTATGCCGATACTTTGAAAAGAAATTCAGATTGATTATTATTTATAAATTATATATAAACACCTTGTCATTTGATTGGATTATATATTGCATGCTTTCTTCCGTCACATACTGTGCATGTTTGTTCCATTTGGCGTGAATTTTTTATTCCATACGTTTCTGCCGCAAAGATGTTTTTCAATAGGATCTATTTGAAATTTCCGGCCACGGAGGTCTCTCAGTTTAATGCAGTGACTATATCAAGCAGTAGGGTAAATGTAAGTCCACATTTAGGCCTTGCCATGACTAGAGCTCATGAGCAAGTCCTGGGTCTTGCTACTTCTGTAGCCCATCTTTAATTCAAGCTAGTTGTGAGCTTAATGACAAGGATCTATCTACTTAGATATTACAACACAATAATGCTTTTTTTTCATTAGTGTTCATGGAAAGAATATTTCATTCGTTGAAAGATGACCTATTGAGTGGAGCATTTCATCTTTACCTCAAAAAAGTTTTCTTCAATTGTCAACTCATACGCTAAGCATTCATTATTTTTTTTTTTTGTGTTTTTTTTTTGTTTTTTTTGTTTTTTTGGTTTTTTTTTTTTTTGTATATCTCGCTGGGTAGAAAGTTTTGGTTGAATCAGAATGATTGGTTCGAGAATAGGGATGTCCCAAACAGCAATATTCACGGACTCCTCTTCCAAGTTTAATGCAGTGACTATTGCCAGCAGTAGGGTAAATGTAAGTCAATTTGAGGCCTTGCCATGACTAGAGCGCTCATGAGCAAGTCCTGGGTCTTGCTACTTCGGTAGCCCAGGCTCTATTCAAAGCTAGTGGTGAGCTTAACGACAGGATCTATTCTATTTAGATATTACAACACAAATAATGCATGTTTTTTCATGAGTGCAATGGAAAGAATTTTTCATTCGTTGAAAGATGACTCTATTGAATGGAGCATTTCATCTTTCAAATCATGAAACATTCTTACCATTGCACTCATAAGCTAGCATTCATTATTTTTATATATGCATTTGAATTTTTGTAATCACATGTCAAATGAGGTGAAAAACATTGTTTCTAAGGCCAAAAAAATATTTGTCTCAGCTACTTTTGGCTAAAATGCTATGTCTGTCTTGTTTAACAAAATAAGCTATTGACTATGCAATGTTTTTTAACTTACTTGCGCTGTTGTATTTTTATATATATACAATATGTCCCACTTGTTTACCTGTTTGGACTTCTTAAACTGTGAAGTTCAATGCTACATTAACCGATCATATTTGACGGTGGCCATCCCGCATTTTTGCTCGAAAGGGTCCGCATGACACAAAAATGACTCTCTAGCAGGGAACAGTGTTCGATCCATCGAAAAAAGTACCGAGTATTGCCAAATAACAATCCTTTTTAAGGTAAAAAATCCTTTTTTTATCGTCTTGAACTTTGGTTCTAAATTTATGCACTTGAAATCCCTGTTGTACTCTGTCTATTCCGGGTTTGGTAATCTGTCGATTCGGTGTGTCCATATCCCTGAAAATATATGAGTTTTCAGAGTCTAATCGGAATAGTAAAATTGAATTTTTAAACTATTTTACTTGTGAAAATACCATGTTTGTGGATGATGTTGTTGCTGTTGTTGTTTTGACTTTCATAATAATCTGCCTCTGTTGTCGAGATATTCAAAAGTTTACATTTCTGCAATTCCCGGAATGTAAATTGGCCATAAATAAAGAAAATGTATTTGTTGTTCCTTTTAGATGCCATACACTGTTCACATTTTAAAAATAAAAATCATTTTATTTTTGTTATTTTGCCTTTTTTTACATTTCACATTTTCAATAACTTTCCATTCAACCAGCAAAATGTTGTGTGGAATTAACGTGTTCGGAGACCTCTCTTAAACAACGTCTAGGTGGACAACCCTGAAAATAATGTTACAGAAACATGCTTTCACGGTTGTCCCACCTATATAGTGTTAAAGACGCTATCATTGATTCTCCAAAAGAGATCAAATTTTTTGAATATGTAGGAATAAGCTTAAACGGTGAGGATGAGACTGTAAATGCTCATACGTATTCAACTGAGAGGTTACAGAAAAGGAAAAATGGCAGTGTTCCAATGATATGACTCTCCATTCAGTTACGTTGCAGTAAGTGTCCGTACGCCAGTATTGACTAATATATCCGCTTTTGTCCTTATTACGTTCTTTCTGGCTTATCATTCATTTGCAGGCTATGTTAGGGTACAAGTACTTGTTACAGACATGCAAAATCTGATTTTTGATGATTTTTTCGATTTTGTGTTTAGATCACTGATGTGTCTTTAAGGGTCGTCCTCCCTGACCGTTGATACCACCCACAATTTACAAGCAATCTTTTGCCAACGTTTTAGTTACCATGAGCATATATAAAGTTTTTTAGCCCCATCTGTTACAATCTGGAATTTTTTGTCTGACAGTTTAAATTTAACACCCCTATAATCAGAAGTGAATTTTAAACACCGTTTTGGTGTATTGGCAGGTAAATCTAATTCGATTTACGGGAAATACCTGTGAAATCTTGCGGGAGTGTAAACCGATATTGCAAGAGGACATCTTCTTGTAATGGAGAACACTTTTCAGAATACTTAGCGGAATCCCAATGACCGCTTTGTTTGTTTTCAAAGTGTACATTTCTAAACATCTGTCAACCAACAACCACATGACTTACAATGTTACAGATCTCCCCCATCGATGCTTTCGATGGAAAAATATTTTCCGATTCTTGAATACGTGCAACTGTTTGTGTGTAGCAGTGAGGTTTGAGACAATCAATCGGGTCATATTGTAATGTCTATTCCACTTTATTTAACATATATACTGATAGATTTTCATGTGTTTTTGCCATTTGTGATGTCATTTGCTCACGGGGTTGCTTAAAAGGCGGGTTCAGTATATTAGAAGCTGAATTGGATGTCGGTTCCAGGTTTTTTTATGACAATGGAGTTAGTTTTTTAGTTCGTTTGAGTTCTTGTTATCTTATTTTTTTTATAGAAATGTATGGTGGGGACTTTTATGTAATATGACAAAGTTCCTCTTGTTAGCCTGTCCCACAGTCCTTGGCTCTGTCTTTCTTCGGATTCAGGATACAGTAGGTTCACTTGACATAAAATGAACCTCACCAACCCGATGCATCCAATGTATATATCAAACAAATAAAACACATCATAAAAATCAGATCATTGGGCCCTCCCCCTGGCAGGGGTGGATTCAATTTTTTTTTCTCTACTTTTGCCCGTGGCCAGTGAACTAGGAATCATATGGCTCTCTGCGGTGAACTCACTGGCCCAGACCATTTTCCATGGTAATGGTCATGAATTTCTTGCTTACGTTAATCTTTGATAATTGGCCTAAATGTAAAAATACAATATGCCCTATATTTGAGCCCTCCATCCTGAGGAGCACTCAACTTAGGGTTGGAGGTGCCGGGCTCAAATCGTCAAACTTGGGCTTGAGAACTGATTTTTTTGAATAAATATTGGGTCTTCGGAACTGATTTTTTTTCAACTATATGGACTTGGAACTGTAATTTTTTTTAGGTTTCCCCCCAATTAGAGGTTGGAGATGAACTGGCAAATTTCCCCATGGAGTTCAAATCTGTGAGTTTTTTTGGGCCTAGGGGAGTCTAATTACTGCCAAAGCGGCGCGAACTGGGCGTCCTTAACGACGCAATACCATACAGCCATTTTCAGATCAGTCCCCCGAACACCTCCTCTATCGTGGCCTCAGTAAATCTGTGTCATTTATTTCTACCTTTTTTGCATTTACTTTACACTCATTTTTTCCCATCACCTACATTTGTAGTTTGGAAAATTACAAATTGATCAAAATGTGGAAAATTATTCCTCATTTTCTACTACAAAACATAATTATTTTTCATACTCGCTCTTTACATCTTTTTATTTTCGCTTTATTGGCTACACAGAACCTAAAGTTCATGGACTATAAAATGAATGGGCCCGTGAGCTTTGAGGTGCCATTTTGTTGACCTCATAAAACAGCACGTTATGCTGATGCCCGTATAAAACGTCATTGCAAGGCTCAGATTAGACAAGAAGATGGACAAGTTTGTCTTCAAGCCTTGTCTGGTTATTCAAGGTGCGGGCATTTGGCAGATACAAGTTTCTTGCCTTTAGTAGAAAACTGCGGATAACGTGGCAAGAAGGGCTTATATGCGTTTTCGTTGTTAATAATTTTAATTAACTAATAGGTTTTAGATTTCCAAATAGAACTTAAGATATTAACGTGCAATGTCAAATCTTAAAACCGCACGCGACGGTCTATCTCAATATAAATGACTGTCAAGATTTCTTTTTTTTCTGACTGTAAGCCGTCGGTGAGTTTAATATAGAAATTATTAAGTTTTAAATTACCTTTGTTTAAGGATACTTTCATCTTCGTTCATTCTTTTCCTGGTATTTGAAGAAAACAAGTATGAACAAGCGTAAAGACGGATGGGGCTACAAATGTTCAACTATATCAGCCCCCCCCCCCCCCCCCCTGGATCACTGGATGAGATATTAGATGATGTTCATCATTTGGAATGAACAATTGGTGATATTGAAACCTTTAAGATTATTCTGGAAATCACTCCTGATTCAATTGTTTTAAGAAATGTTTCCAACTCTAAAAACATTCCTTTCCTAAATAGAGATGTGCAAATTGATGGCGAGAATAACATACAAAAGGATATTTTTTATAAGTCACTGATACTCACCAATATTTAGACTTTAACTCTGTCATCCACGTCATACTAAAATTAATATACAGTTCACCCTTTCCAGGAGAATTTGCATCATAACATCCCAGGAACATTAGATCCAAAAGACTCTCGTGAACGTCAGAATCTCCTCATCCAATAGACATTAGCCACTTCAAATCATCAAAATGGCATTCGAAAAGATCTTAGCATTGACAGAAAGAACTTTAAAACCCAAAAACTTGGAAGGGACGATAAAAATGTTCTTACATTCGTACACACACACAACCCAAAATACAACATGGGTAAAAGTATTACTGATTCAATCCACATGCTTAAACAAAAAGTAAAATTTATAATATTCTGCAAAAAGCCACCGAAATCATAATGAGTAAAAGGCAATCCACGAATTTGACGAAAACTCTTAACTAAGCTGTGTTACCTAAAAAAACAAAGGGTAGTAAAAATTGATGATAGAGGTGGTACATGTACTCACCTTTATGAATGTGAAACGTTTGTTTTCAAAAAATCAGAAGAAAGGCCAAATAGGAATGAATTGTAAAAGCCAGAAAAAATTAATTATGTTAGACAGCAGTGCTGTGGTGAACACTCATTGGCCAAAACTCGGTGACCAATTAAATTCAAGAATTTAAAAAAAAAAAAAACAACAGATTAGAGACTCAAGACTCGACAACTTCAGTCAGTGAACATATTGAAATGTGTAATAAAAAGTGCAAAAGTTAACAAATTCACAGTGTTTCCAATTTTGAAAATCAATGAAGATGACAAAAACAAAACACTAGCCGACAGAAAGTGGCCTTAAATGTTCAACCCCAAATTGAATGGGCATCTGTAAGCTCTACGTATGAGCTTCACGTAATTATACGCAGGACGCGTTAATTAATGCGCTTTACGCAATGCGTGATTGTACGCACCCTGCGCTTTACGCAATTGTATTGTTTTTTTAGCTTTCATTTGTAATTCTAATTCTCATTGCACTTGATGAGCATTAACGAATAAATGCGAAAATTGCAGTATGAGGAAAAATTGTAAATTGTTTTTTTTTTCCATTATTTTATGACTTTGTGGACTATTCAATAATATATAATATGTTAGTATTCATGATTGTAGTGATTTGAGCCATGTGATAGTTTTTACCTATGCACATGGCTGAAAATACAACAGGTGATATCATGATATAAACAAATATTGGATGCCTATATTCGTGCCAATAGTAAAAAATATATCATTCGGTCAAAATTTAACTGTTCCATTTCACTCGGCTTCGACTCGTGAAATAGAAAAGTCAAAATTGACCTCATGATATATTTTTACTATCCAACTATTATGCATCAATATTTGTATAATATATCTATATATATATATATATATAGATATATATATTAGTTATAATATATATTATCATCATACATCTGTTATTCTGCGTTAATGTGTATGCATTTCTAACATTAAAAAAAACGTAAAATAGACGCGTGTCTTAATATTCTTTGGCAAGCAAACAGACCATGTAATGAATAGGACTACTTCGCAGTCCTTTTTGATTGATTGTAATTTGTATTTAATGAAATGGTTCTTCATCTTCATAAACAAAATACTTGATAAGATAATGATAATACGATGTTCCATTTGTTTTGTAAGAGTAATCTCAAGTAAACACCAAAAAACCCGACCCACTTTAAACTATTGATTATTGATATCATTAAAAAACAGATAGATGAAACCACGCATTAAAAGCGCAATATTCAGTCTTTAAGTACTTCGTTTATAGATCATTAGTGTGCAGCATTCGCATAATACACAAACAATTTCAGAAATTGTATTGTAAGCCCCAGGAGTGAACAAAACCGGGGCTAGATCAAAATTTATAGTTAGAATTGTGAATGACTGTAAAGTTTGAAAAGACAACAAATACAACTGAACGAATTTTTGTATTAATTTCTATCCCTGATGGTATCGTAATGAGTGTTGTATTAAAAGGTGCTTTTAAAAAACTTTATTTGAGAGCTGCGGTTGTTGATGCAATTCCTTTGAACTGACTTTGGCAAAAATCTGCAAGACCTATTATTGGTTTTAATCTTCTTAAAATGTTTGAAAACTAGTCAACGTTATATTGTTTAGAAATATTAATGAATAGGAAACATGCATTAGTTCAAACCGTCAGAATGGCTAAATTAGCCCTTCTTCCAAATAAAATGATGTTTATCCTGCAGCTAAAGGTTTATGATGATGACGATGATGATAGCAAATGAAAGCCATTTTGAAGCTAGATACATTATTGATAATACTGTATCGTGAAAGCATATCGCAGTTGAAGTACTTTTAATGGTGCTTTTAACGCCACCAATTGTGGCATTTTACGGCGTGTACATGAACATGATGAATTGAGTAGTCTAACATCCTCTACATTTTCGAATATCTAAGGACGTCGCGAGTGTGTGAATTATTTTTCTTCCAAAAACCCTCACCCCCCCTCAAAAAAAAAAAACTTTTCCGAAGAATTTCTAAGATAATAGATATCGTAATACCAGGACTTCAAGGCGGTAATACAGCGGTAAAATAAAATAAGTCAAAAACTTTTTAATTAAATTAACGCATTGAGGCATTTATTACAGGCGAAACGCATTAATTTTTAAAATTTGCTGCAATGACTCGAATTGCTTTCCACATTTTATTAGCTGATAAACCTTGGTTATGAGCTGATTCAAGCAACAAATAGTAAACTCATTTACGTACATTAAAGGGGATGACCCGATGTAATTATCTAAAATTTTCATCTTGATTGAATGACCGTCACCAATACTCCATCTTCAAACAATAGATAATTTAGGATTTTTTTAGGGGGGGTGGTAAGAAAACCGAAAATGTGTCTATATGTATCTCAATTCATTTTGTTATCCCCTGTCTTGAAAAGCAGAAGGGTGGATTTTGCGCATGAGCACGTTTGTCCGTATGATATGTTCCAGTTTGTTAGGTTTTGGTTAGGTTTTTTCGTTGTTCAAGTCTTCGAAGAAACAGTTGAAGTCCGATTGAAACCAGACTTTGAAGGTTAGGTGCAATAGGAGTTCCTTTATATGTAGATTATGTAAAAAGGTGCCATAGATTAAGGTGAAAGACCATCTGAGCTCATTTTCCACACTGTCATCTTGCCGGGGGATCACGCAAAGTTTTTACTTGCTTGTATTTTTTTTATTTTTTTTATTTTTTTTATTTTTTTTATTTTTTTTATTTTTTTTACTCCTTATGGTAGTTTAAAAGTCACAGCTCTTTGGTAAACTTGACGATCAACAAGGGGTGAGTAGCATTTTTTACTCCTTCCAGTGTGGTGAAATTTTTACTAGTAAAAATCAAATATTTGACTCACATTTGTGAGTAAATTACTCCGCGTTTACTCAACAGTTGAGCTGTTACCTTTTTTACTCAAGAGGGTGATAAAACTTTGACTCAACCCCCAAGGAGTCATATTTTGTACTGTATTTAAGTAGATTTCTTGCTCAATCGTTGGTACCTGTTTTTGACTCACTGATGTTGAGCACAATGTTTGCCCAAGGTTGAGCAACATTAACTTTACTCAATTGCTTGAGGTAATATTTGGATGTCAGGTATAAAAAGCAAAATGTTTATATATCAGAAGCTACAGGTTGCTTACAGGGTGAGTAAAATGGCTGTTCAGTTTACACTCGAAACTTCCCAGTATTCTGTACTTGAATTTCTTAATAGAACTAACTCTTTCAAACATGAAAGGACACAAGCAAGATTTACTTAATTTTTGTAATTCTCGGTACTTCAAAAATCCACAAAATCTACCCTTTTCTTCGAAGTCCTCATTCAATGCATTGTGATAAATATACCATCTGAAATGAGTGGATTTAGATTAATTTACACATGATGGAAAAGTGAAAAAAAAATTAAATGTCACAAACCTATACGATATTCCTATAAACATTAAATGGGTACTCTCTTGTATTGTTATCTTTGGATGCATGCAACCATACATTACTATAAACATCAACTGTGTCAAAACCTTTCAAGATCATTATTTTTTCTTACCCAGCATTTGGAAAGTCTCGATATGATGACTATATGTAATTTTACTTAGTCATCAATCACTTTTTAACAGCTTTCAACAAAAGCATTATTGTCTATTCACATTAACAAACTCACAATTCAAAAGAAGCCAGAATATACTAAGAGAGATTTTGACAAGAATCCACTTCTAACATAAAAAGAGCATGTCATTTATAATATTTTGAATTTTATTTGCAATTCCGGGTGTTGTTTCCAGTCCGTAAAGTAGAGGTGGCATATCGGAACTTTTGACAATTACCATAAATGATCTCGAATGTGTCATAAGAGATTGCGATTGATGAGTATTACACGTGGTTACGATCTGCTCTAGGGCTAGTTTACACCATTATCCAATAACGGAATTGAATGGTAAATTATATAGATGAGATATAATTAAAAAAAAAGTATGCCGGGGCAAGTGGTTGCTATTATCGTTCTCCTTTCCGTTTTCCGCTTCCTACAATATACAAGTACAATTTTTAAGATTCAACATTAGTTTTCATACGATGAACTTAAGATTTGATGTTTACGAAAATAGGTGGATAGATTGTGAGAAATGTAACGGGAGTGTAAATATTAAATTATATCACGATGTTAGCAACACAACTGGCAAAATCCCTATACATGTACACTTAGGTGTTATAATATTGCTCGCGTAGCGCAAACGATTCATGTTTTTCCAGTGATAAAACCTGATAAATGCCATGAAACTTAGGTTTACATATTTATAAACAGAAAAGACATTTTTTAATTTCACTCAAACTTGAAAGCTGGGTTGGGATAGATTACACGGGACATTCCCATTGTCAAAGAGTGGGGGATAATCCCCTCAATCAAATGGGGTTCCCGTCTATGCAAAGGCATAGCAGAATGTTCAATAATCTGGCTATAAGATTATTGGTATCATGGACGCGCCTGTCAATACCATTTTTTTCATTCATTCCCTTCAAATTAGCAAGTTAGATTATACATGTATGTCAGTGTTTGAATTCATTTCAACATAATTTATTACATAGGTAAATTAATAATTGTAATGAGTATCAAAAGTATCAAAATGAATATGCATTATCGCAAGGAGGAAAAACAGGAATGACCCCAAAAATAAATTTCAAATATTACGGAATTTACAAGATATAAACGGTTTTCTAAAAGCCACAGGAGTAATTTTGGTCGCAAGGAATAAGCCAAATAATGTTCTTCTAACTCGGTATTTGATCAGATACGCCTGTTTCAATAGTTTCTTTTATGCTCTGACAATTTTTAAAAAAATTTTCATCGTGTCTTTAATATTCTTTGAATTGCGCTTTGCAACGTGCTCTATCTGCGTCTTGTAGATAGAAATTTGAATTATGGTACATGAAATTTTTTTACAGTCCAGGTAACGGTACCTATGCAGGCTGCAAGAAATTCCTTGTCCAATTGTGAAGAATGTGGTAACTGATTTATTAACTTCACATAATTTTACGGGTTAAGTAAGGAGAGATAAGTGACCATCTACTTAATTTAGAACAATTTTTTTGTGCTCTAAATGTTCACCTTCTTTGGATAAAGTGTAACATTTCAAGTATGATTTCTAAATAGTGGTATAAAATATTAAAGGGACAACAGCATTTGCTGATCCGAAACATCGCAAAAATCATCAAAATTTCATATTTTGATTTTTTTGTTTATTGGCATGGATGTGCACATAAACTGCAAGTGGTAGGCTTGAAATCCGGTATTAAAGACAAGCAGTACCTTTTATCTGATTTCTGTAATTTGATACTGCCGTATCAAATTGCGACTTGAGATCGAAAAAAGCATTTCTCTTGAATATCCGCGATTTTTAAGCATGATATGTGTGTCATGACCTTTACCGGTTTGTGACCTCAAACACAAAGATATTTATTTTGTTTATTCTGGTAACTGGTGTAAACCACAAAACAAGCTGTTTAGTGTCGATTTTGACAGAAATCCGCTGTATATCTATTTACGGAGACTGTTGAAAAATTTCTTCAAATACTTCATTTTTTCACTAGTTTGTGTGTTTTTTCTACTTAAGCGTTATATGGAATTATCACACTTATCCATGATTTATACGTTAAAAAAAAATTTTTTGCATTTCTACATTTTTCGATTTGCCTTCTTTTCCTCTCGCATTATCGCTGCTAATCCTTACTGATTTTTGATTTTTGAACGTTCTGTTTTTGTAAACTATGAATGGCCAAGGAGTCCTAAAAACGTGTAAGATTCAACGCGTTAACCTTACACTTTTAAGATGCTACCTCCTGCCCAAAGCAAAGGTTTATGATTGATTGGACGATGATGATAGCAAATGAAAGCCATTTTTGAAGCTAGATACAATTGAATATACTGATTCGTGACAGCATAGTCGCCAGTTAAGTACTTTAATGGTTGCTTTACGCCAGGGGGGGGGGTGCGACACCAATGTGGCATTTTTAAGGCGTTGTACCCATGACATGATGATTGAGTTAGTTTGGAGTAGTGTTGTAACCCATCATATAAATTTTCGAATATCTAAAGCGGACCACCGTAGTTCGCGGACTGGGTGTGAATTATTTTTCTTCCAAAAACCCTCACCCCCCTCAAAAAAAAAAAATCTTTCCGAAGAAAGAAATTTCTAATGATAATTAGATATCGTAATACCAGGACTTCAACCTTACGGCGGTAATTACAGCGGTAAAAATAAAATAAGTCAAAATAAAGTTTTCATTTTAAAATTAACGCATTAAGGCATTTAGCAACAGGCGCAAACGCAGTGATTTTTAAAAATGTGCTGCTGCAATGACCTTCGAATTGCTTTCCACATGTTATTAGTATGATCAAACCTTGGGTTTATATTTTTAATTGTTTTATATAGATGATTTTATATGTTGTGATGAGAGTATTATTTGGGCATGATTTTATTTTTTATTTATTTATATTTAATGAAGTGATTCAAGCAACAAATAGTAAACTCATTTTACTTACATATTAAAGGGGATGACAGATGTATTATCTAAAATTTCATCTTGATTCTTGAAGGACCGTCACCAATACTCCTTTCAACAATAGATAATTAGGATTTTTTTTTGGGGGGGGGTGGGCCGGTGGTAAGAAAACCGAAAATGTGTCTTAGTATCTCATCATTGTTATCCCCCTGCCTGAAAGCAGAAGGGGGTGATTTGCGATACGCAACGTTGTTCCGATGTATGTTCAGTTTGATTAGGTTGGTAGGTTTCGTTGTTCAGTCTGGAAGAAAAGATGAAGTCCGATTTGAAACCAGACTTAAGGTGAAGGGTGCAATAGGAGTTCCTTTATATGTAGCTGATGTAAAAGGTAATCATGGATTAAGGTGAAAGACCATCTGAGCTTCATTTTCCACACTGGCATCTTGCCAGGGGGATTACAGCAAGTTACTTGCTGTATTTTTTTATTACATCTAAAACTATTTTTTTACTCACCTGAGTAAATTTTTTACTCCTTATGGTAGTAAAAAGTCACAGCTCTTTTGAGTAACCTTGGACCTCAAACAAGGTTGACGTAGCATTTTTACTCTGCCTTGTGGTAAAATATTTTACTTAGTTTAAAATGTCAAGATTTACCCTCAACATTTGTTGAGTTCTTCCTAAAATTTTACTCCGATTTACTCAACATTGACCTGTGACCTTTTTTACTCAAGAGGGTGTGTTATTTACAAACTTTACTCAACCCACAAGGAGGAATATTTGGTACGTGTCTTTGGAGTAGATTTCTTGCTCAATCGTTGAGTAGTAACATGTTTTGACTAAACTGTATGTTGAGAATACTGTTTGCCCAAGTGTTGAGCAACATTAACTTTACTCAATTACATGAGTATACTTTGGATGCAGGTATAAAGCAAAATGTTATCAAAGCTACAGGTTGCTTACCAAGTGAGTAAAATGGCTTGTCCAGTTTCCTCTAAACTTCCTGATATTTGATTGATTTCTGTAATAGAACTACTTTTTCAAACATAATAAACAAGGACACAAGAAAGATTTACTAACTTTGTATTCTTGTGTCTTTTAAAAAATAACACACAATCTACCATTTTCCTTCGAAGTCCTCATTCAATGCATTGTGAAAATACAACCATATGATATTGAGTGGATGTTTTAGATTGATTACACAGATGGAAGTGGAGAAGTGGAAAAAAGTAAATGTCAAACATATACGATTTATTCCCTATAAACATTTAAATGGTTACCTCTTGTATTGTTAATTTTGGATGCATGCAACACATAAATTACTATATAACAGCAACATGGCCAACCTTTAAGATCATATTTTTTGGAAAGTATCCCGATATGATGACCTTAATCTGTATTTTTACTTAGCTTTCAATAACGTTTAACGCTTTTCATAAAAAAGCATTATTGTCTATCAAATTAACAAACTCACAATTTCAAAAAGAACCAAGGGGAAAGAACGTAATATTCACTAGAGGATTTTTGACACAACGTGAATATTAAACTTCTAACAGAACAGAGATGTCATGTATAATATTTTGAATTTTAGGCAATTCGGTGTTGTTTCCAAGTCGCAACAGTAGATTGGTGGCATATCGACTTTTGACAAAGTAGCATAAATATGATCTCGAAATGTGTAATAAAGAGATTGCGATTGATGAGTATACACGTGGTTACGATCTGCTCTATGGAGTGACACCCTTACAAATAAACGGAATGTTGAAATGGTAAAATTATAAGATGAGATATAAAAAGAAAGCTATGCCGGGGCACATTGGTGCTATTAGCGTTCCTCCTTTCTCCGTTTTTCCGCTTCTACAATAACAAGTACAATTTTAAGATTTCAACATTAGCTTTTCATTACGATGAACTTTAAGATTTGGTTGATAGATTGTGAGAAAGAAAATGTAACGGGAGTGTAAATATTAACATTATTATCATGATGTTAGCAAAACAACTGGCAAAACCCTATGCGTGTACACTTAGGTGTTATAATACAGTGTGAGTCTCAAAATGATTGTTACCCGATGAAACAAAAAATATTAAAAATATATAAATAATTTTTTTTTTTTTTTTTTTTTTTTAATTTTTCTTTTTTTATATTAAACAAATGATTATTCGTAATCACCAGGTCCAAAATCCTGAGATTCCTGTTATTTTTTTTATTTTCCAGTTATGGGGGGGGGGGCCCTCATTTTTTGAGGGCTCCCGAAATGCCCCGTTTTACAATTTAGTACAGTAAACCTTAGAAGATGGGTAAACATGTTAACAGTGTAATCACAAAACAGGATCAAGAAAAAAAAAACGACCGATACGGAAATAACTTTGTTTGTTGCATCATTAACATAGTGTAAAGCACAAAATTATTAATATATGTATCAAAAATGTCCCAAAAAGTCTGACCTTTGACCAACTTAGGTGTATCAATTAAATTGAAACCTGGTTTTGGTGTGTATTTTTCAGTATCTTTTGTTTTGCCTTAGGTTTTTCTTAATGGTGTTGTTCCGTAGTATGGTATGTGTTCTCTACTTGATATGAGAGAGCCTGCAACTTGCACATACACCCCCATCAAGTACCGGGGAAACAAACTTGACGGTATTGATGGTAGACAATAATGCCATTGCAAAGCCCTGATTCAATACTGTGTATAAATTAAAAGTGATAACCACTAAAAACGGCGCGTTTTTTTTTTTGTCTATATCTGGGAATGCAACATGGATTCAAGGGCGCAAATTTCAGGACGACAATGAGAAAAATACGGCCTTTCACTCTGATATCAAAATCGAACTCTTTCCGGGTAAATCAGGCGGGGGTGTTGCGTGGGCAAGGTGTACGATGGGGGATTGGACATGTGCCCCTTTAATAGTAAAACGAGTTCATTCCAAACCCTGAAGGATTCTAAAACAGTCAAAATATAATTGCAATTGTTGTTGCATTAATCCGACCTTATAACTGTCCTGTGTTATACTCATTGGAGCATTTATACCATTTATCCAGCAGAGTTCTCCGTAAAGCACACATTTAGGTATCCCACTTGACATTTGCGCTTCAATTACCAATCAATAGAATCTTGCTTAAAAAGGACAAATATGCCAGGGCCTTTATAAATGAGGTGCAGCATATGATTGCTCCTGAACCAAAATGGAAAAAATTCAAAATTCCTGTGAAGCTCATTTAAATGTACTTTTGACAGTATTACAATTTTAATGAGCACCTTGCACAGTTGACCAAAAAAATAGGATATTTGGGGAACAAGATCATTTTGAACTACACGTATTGCCTGGCGTAGCGCAAAACGATTCATGTTTTTCGTGATTAAAAACCTGATAAAGGCATGAAACTTAGGTTTCAGATTTATAAACAGAAAAGACATTTTTTAATTCACTCAAAATGTGAACGATGGGTTGGGAGAGATTATAGATGACACGGGACATTTACCATTGCCAAAGAGGGGGGATAATCCCCGCAAGCAAATTGGCGCGTTACCCAGTCTTATGCACACAAAGGCCATAGCAGAATCGTTCAATAATTATGGCTATAAGTGATTGGTATACATGGACGCGGCCTCCGTCAATAACCCAATTTTTTTTTTTTTTGTTTTTTTTTTTTTTTTTCCATTTTTTTTTTTCCCCCATTCCCTCAAATTAGCAAGTAGATTATACATGTATGTCAGTGTTTGAATTCATTTAAACATAATTATTACATAGGTAAATTAATAATTGAAGGAGTATCAAAAGTATTCAAAATGAATATGCTATTATCGCAAGGAGGAAAAAAAACAGGGAACGTGTCCATGTTTGAGATTTGCAAAATTTGGAATGACCCCAAAAGACAATTGTTCAATATTACGGAATTTACCAGATATAACGGTTTTCTAAAAGCCCACAGCGAGTAATTTTGTTGAAAGGAATAAGCCAAATAATGTTCTTCTAACTCGGTATTTGATCAGATACGCCTATGTTTCCATAGTTTCTTTATGCTCTGAAAATTTTTTTTAAAATTTTCTTCGTTATTAATTTCTTTGGAATTGCGCCGCTTTTCAACGGTGGCTATAATCTGCGTTCTCGTTAGATCGGAATTTAATTTTGTTTTTCACAGTACAGGTACGGTAACCTACTACAGCTGCAGAAATTCATTGTCCAATTGTGAAGAAAGAATTGTGGTAACTGAGTTTATATAACTTCACATCAAGTAGCGGTATAGGTAAGGAGAGATAAAGGACAATCTACGTATTTAGAACATTTTTTGTGCTCTATAAATGTTTACCCTTCTTTGGATAAAAGTGGAACATTTCAAAGTATTGATTCTAAAAATAGTGGTGTGGTATGTATGAATAATATTAATCTTGATCTTGATTTTTTGAACGTTTCTGTTTGTAAAACTGAAAGATTACAATGGGCCCCACACAAAATTAAAAATCCCGAGTTGTTCCTAGTTGCGTAAAATCAGTTAATTCAATATGGTGGAACATGTTGTGTTGTGAATTACTTTTTGCAAACTGTCAGATGTGAATATAGTTCTACCCACACACCAGCTATTGCTCCCGTTTCATAGTTAGATACCTGGCGCTGGTGCAGTGTTCTAACTCAGGTGCAAATTTCTTAGTAATGTAAACTGCAAAACTTTATTCAGCTACAGATTGCGTCATACGGTTGTAACAGGGTATTCAAAATGTTACAACGTTAATATTTCCCCCATACACCCACTGTAGGATAATTTTCAGAACATTTAGTAGAAATAAAGAGACCAACATTGAAAAAAAAGAATTAATTAAGAAAGTAGTCACAAAATGCTGTTTACTAAGTTTGAATATTTTTGACCACAATGTTACATTTTAGGTTAGCGTACTGTGAAAACGCCCAAGTTTCGCTCAATAGCAACCTAAAATCTTAGTGCTAGCAGTGAGATGTATCTCTTATCAATACTTTCAACTTCCTGCACTCTATTCTTATGAGCCTAGTTAAAATTCAATCCCTTGGCACAGTTCAGTAGCCCTTCATTCACCAATGTATTTAGAACATACACCCCCCTGGTTTTTGGGTCTATGTGATATATAATACCCAGATAACACAAGGTATTCCTGTCAATGTAGACAGAGTACAGCCCATGAAACGTGTGATAATATTAAAATTATGAAAGAAAGTTTTGTATCATTAAAACATTCAAAACTTAGTATGAAATCAACAACATTTTAAGTCAGTGGTTTTTGGGACAGATAAGATCATTTGTGTAAAATTTACAAATCATTTGGTTTTGTTTTGCTGTTTGTTCCACTTTCAGCGACTCCTAAGGCTTTTGGCTTTGCTGAATTAAAAAAAAGAATTATTTTTAACTTTTATTGTAATAGATAAGTGTGATTGTAAAGAAAGTAGGTCTAAAGCAAGTTAGGAAAGGTTGCCTAAATTTGACACTATCACTGAAACTTTTGGAATTTTAATTATAATACAGTAATTTAAAACACTGGTCATTCCGTTACACTATATGGTAACGGAAGGACGGTAACGGAAGAACATAAGATATTTTCGTTTGAAAAATAATAGAACTCCACTTAACTTTTACACAAAAATATTAATTCATAACAGCAGTAAATAACAATTGCTTAGGTGTGTTAAGTGAAGTTAATCCTCTTAAAGTGACAGGAGGGAGGAGTTTTTTTTAGGATACGAATTCTCTCAAATTGAAAGATTACCATGGGCCCACCCAAAAGTTGGAAAAACATCACCGAGTGTTCCTATTGGCGAATAGCGTTTAATTTCACTACTGGTGTAACATTGTGTGGTGAAGACTTTTTAGAACTTCAATGGTGAATATTGTTCTTTCTACCCCCACACACCCGTATTGCTACCCGTGTTCCATCTATGTAGTAAATGTCGCTGGTGCCGGGGTGTTTCTAACCTCAGGTGGCAATTCTAGTAATTACACTGCAATACTTTATCACTTTTTTTTTTACAGCTGCAGTTCATTACGGTTGTAACAGAGTTTACCAATGTTACACCGTTAATATTTTCCTTCCCCCATACACCCACTGTAGGATAATTTTCATCAGAACATTAAGTTAGAAATAAATAGAGACCAACATTGAAAAAGAAGTAATTAATAAAGTAGTTCCAAATGCTGTTTATCCGTTTGAAATTTTTGACACAATGTTACATTTTAGGTAGCGTTACTGTGAAAACGCCCAAGTTTCTTTCAATAGCAACCTAAAATCTTAGTGCTAGCAGTGAGATGTATCTCTTATAAACTTCTCCGTTCGCAATTTATGAGCTAGTAAAATCTCAATTCCCTTTGCACAGTTTCATATAGCCTGTCATTACACCATGTATTTAAAAATACAAACCCCTGGTTTTTGGGTATGATATATACTACCCGCTAACACAAGGTCAGTTCCTGTCAATGTATGAACAAGTAAAAAGCCCACGAAAAGTGATTAAGTATGAAAGAAAGTTTTGTATCATAAAACATTCAAACTTATGATATGAAAATCAACAACATTTTAAGGTCATGTGAAGATCAGATCATGTAAAATTTACAAAATCATTTTGTTCTTGTTTTTGCACTTTGTTTGTTCCACTTCATCGACTCCTAAGATTTTTGGCTTTGCTTGAATTAAAAACAAGTACTTATTTTTAACTTTTTTGTAAAGAAAAGTGTGATTGTAAAGAAGTTAGTGTTCCAAGCAAGGTTAGAAGGCCTACAATTTACACTAATCACTGAAACTTGTGGACTTTTTATTATTATTACAGTTAATTAAAACATGGTCATTCCGTTACTAATATGGTAACGGAAGGACATTTAACGGGAGGACAAATATATTTTCTTTTGAAAATAATAGAACCCTCACTTAACTTTTAACACAAAAATATTAATTCATACATGGAATTAAAATAAACCTTGCTTAGTGTGGTTAAGTGAAGTTAATCTTTAAAGTGACAGGAGGAGATTTTTTTAGGATACCGAATTTCTCTCAAATTGCACAGAATCGTGTGTAGACCACCTACCAAGAACGCTCCGAAGGTTTATTGGGGGGGGGGGGGGGGGGGGGGGACAAACGAGTGTAAAGAAAACACAAACTTGTTTTGAACTTGCCTGCCTAACGTAATTGTCCCCATAGAACAACCGTGCTTTGACTTCTGTCGTGCACGACTAAGTACTAAACTGCATTTCGTAGGTGACACATAAAGACGTAACTCAAACTGAAAAGAAATATTAAGAATTTCTTTAATTCTGCTGTAATACTTACTGCTTTTGAGAAATGCGATGTTTAATATGTTCTACTAGCAGATCTATTCATTACTCAAAATGTAAACATCTCATAAAGCTCATATATGGTACTGTAAGCAAACATTATATAGCAAGAACAATTTTTAATTAGGAACACAGAATTAAAGAAATTCTTTAATACTTCTTTTCAGTTGAGTTACGTCCTTCTGTTTGTCAACCCGCTCGAAAGGTGTTTTCGGCTTATCACTTCAGATGTATGCTAATACATTTGAAACCTTCCAATATGCAAAAAACCGGGTTCGAAAAAAAAATGGGGGCGCTTCTTTCTGAATCTCCTCATGTCTCTTAGGTCTGATTGTTTGCTAAGAGAGGTCCTCTTCATTATACAGAAATCAGAGGGTCTTATTACTCCTTAAGTTAAATGCATTGTTGTTCCAATTAGCCTCACGAATAATCAATGGGTGTGGTACTATCAATCTTAATCTTCATTAGGGCCATTCTACTTGTTAGCTAATGAGTTACAGATTCATTTTTTGGTCAGGCAGTGTTTGTCAACAAGTACTTTACCGCACATTTTTTGCTACTTTTTGCATGGTGTGCCGCCCTAGGCGCCGTAGGACTTGGCAAAATAGGCTACTTTTACGTACTCTCAAGGCACAGCATATACTTTCTTACTCTTAAATCATCAGGTGCAGCAAGGTTAAAGGTTCTTGTTCTGATTGTCTATCGTGTTCTCTACCGTTGATTGGAAGCCTGACCTTGTAATAGCTGACCAATAATTACTGTTGAAACAAACTTGCGGTTTTGATGCTAGCTGCGATAATCCATCGTGCAACGCCCTATTCGCTACTGTGCTATACTCGATCCCGTGATACTTCGTCCCCCTGGAGTTTTGAACCTATTCCGATAAGTCGTCGAGGGGCTCTACCGTGAAAATAAAGAATTCAAATGCACGTGCCACCCGGATTATCTTGATGACACTCCGTCATTTAACTCAATCACCTACCACTAAAGAAATTCCATTCAATGTATGGAATAGCATTTAGTGTAGGAAAGATTCAAAAGGCCTTAACATTGCTCACAATAAATGATTAACAAATTCCCTGCGTCCCCCATTAAACGGCCAGTTTTTTGTCAATCTCTTGGGAAAGAATATGATTTGAAACGGAAATTTCAGGACGCAATGAGAAAAAGACGTCCTTTCATCTGATCATAATCGATACTACTGCAAATGGTGGGTGCATCCGCATTTCTCTGTCATTGGGCCGAGACTCCCTCATATACTGGTGCTGTTGGGGGTTCGCCACTACCTCCCGCACAGCGATTCTGTTTTGCATGCCCAGTATATCCGGTACCTGCCGGTATTTATGGAAGAGAGGCAGCGAGGTAAAGTGCCTGTGCCCAAGTGCACAACACATTGGCACAGCGGGCGCTCGAACCCACACCTTATGCTTATGAAGCTAGCGTGATCACGCACCAATTGGATCAGCGCTCCAATTGATACTTCCAGTTAAATCAGGGGAGTCCCAAAGACAATCGGGAACAAGCAACCTTTAATGCAATGTCTAGAATTAAGGGAAATTAAATTTTAGTGTGTAACATTTGCTTAATTTCTATAAAAAAAATGGAAAATTATGATGTTATGATTTTCTGCTTCCTAGGCATAAATCACAACTTGTAACAAATGCTTTGATTTTGAATGTTTGGAATCTGACATTGGCTGTTAAGGCTATAGGTAACTTTGATACTAAAGCATAACCTACTGAAAGTTCAGTATTCACTTGATGCAGTGATTTTTGGTGGAAAGTGTTTCTAAAACACTGCATTTGAACAAACTCCTGCAGTGTTTAGTAAAATAATTTAGTAATATAATGTACATGTAGTTAAAAGTTGTTATTGTTTATATTTCATGTCATTAATTATTTACAATTAATAAGATCTTTAAATGTTTGCAGTGCAGTTTTTGTGATGGTAAATGTTCTATTTTTTGCTTCAAATGAAGCAAATGCGCAGCCAAAATACATTGAAAGGATTAGTGTGAAATATTTAAATTTACTTATAAAATGGTGCAAGTTAAAACTTTTGGATATTGGGATTGGTAGAAAGTGCACCTTTTTAGTAAAGAGCCAATCAGAGCCAATATGCAAATAAGCTCATTAATATGCACCAATATTGATCAAACATTGCGTGGGTATTACTCGCATCCACCACTACAATATACCAAGTTTCGTCAAGTTGGGAAATTGGTAGAACTTCACCTTTTTAGTAATGAGCCAAGCAGAACAAATATGCAAATGAGCTCATTAATATGTGCAAATAATAATGACACAGTGCATGAGTATGACTTACATCCACCACTACCCACATACCAAAGTTCGTCAAATTTGGACACTGGGATCCGGTTTGTTCAACTTTGTAGTAATGAGGCAATCAGAGTAAATATGCAGATGTGCTCATATGCACAAATAATGACGACACCACTTCTTGCATCCACCACTACCCACATAACAAGTTTCGTCACATTCGGATATTAACATCAAAACGCCTTGACAAAATCGACTGAAATTTTGGATTAAACCAATCAGGGATATCTTGTGAGCAATAAACAAAAGATTAGGTGCTAGGATCACGAAATGCACCTTTAAGTAATGTGGAATGAAGTCTTGTTCATGTTTTAGTTGAGTAGACATTTTGTCCTTCCGTTACCGTCCTTCTGTTACCAAATCTTAATCCACTTAACGCATTGTCTTTCAATAATGGAAACAATTTTTTTCAAGTGAAGGTGTTGTAGTATAGTTAAAACTCTAGAGAGTGCATTCCTAATGTTTACAGCAAAATTGATTCACAAAATTCACAGAGTTTGGGCAAAACGCGTACTAAGCTGAAAACCCTTGTCCATTTTGCTGTCCTTCCGTTACCGACGTCATTAAATAATTCATATTTAAAAAAATAATGATATTCATGTTAAAAAGTTGTGGAAAGCTAGTTAGTGCAATGTGAGTACAGATTGCTGACACTTTTGGTGGTTAGAAATGAAATTTTTTTAATAAATGTATTTAAACTTTGTAAATTGAGTAAAACGTCTTCCGTTACCGTGGGAATTGCCCAGTTGCTAATATTGGGTCAGGAAATGGATCGAGTTAGAAGCATTCGGTGCCATGCCAGTCCCTTTGCGTTAGATGACCAGTCCATGTTGATGGTGTCACCGATGCATTATAAGTCCTTATCATTGATGTTAAATGTTTCAAATTCATGCGTGACATAACACTGCTACTATTACTGTTTTCATGGCTACCACTAAGTAGCATTATTTTGCATTGATTTGAAGATTGCTTACCCCGATGCTGTTAAACATGGAGATGCCAAAGTACGTCATTGAAAAGTACCACACTATGACTTGACTGCATTGAAAATAGTGTTTACTACGCCTTCAAATGGCATTGGACATAGTCTTTACTACGAACCACTGTATAGTCCTCATATCTTGATCGTTCGCTGGACAACGGAGTACATATGCTTGCTGCTTTGCCGTATTGTAGTTATAAACGGTAACGAGATGAATAGTTTGGTATCAATTGTCAGGTCACGTGTCCGTATCAGGTCTAGTCCACAAACCTGGTACTTGTCCAGTTGTCAAAATAGATATAATCAAATCGCGTAAATGGCCCATAAAATCAGGCATCTTTTATTTTAAGGCAAGCAAGAAACGGAAAACTAGCTTAATCTTTTTATGCTAAGTATATTAAGATAACGTTCCTCCTTATGCCATGCAATGCTCTGGCCAAGTATATTGTGCAAAACTAGCTTATAACTACTCACGGATAATTGACGGAGCTGAAGTGCAGCAGTCACTGTGTGTCCCTTTGGGTCGAGAGCGAAGCCTCGGAGACCCAACGTGACAACTCGTGCTGACACAACACCACACGCATACTATCCAACATAATGCACGCAGCTCAGTCAAATAGCCGTTCACGAAACACTTATCGTGTTCCAGTTCAAATATCAAATAATCATATGAACTAATGTGTGTGGAAAATTAGAAAATACCCCCACTAAGAAAGAAAAAATAACTTCAACAGAATGAAACACCGGGTCATCAATTGGGCCTTCTTACTACTCCATCACCCGTATCGATCAATTCGCAGGTTTAGGGTTAGTGTTTGTTGTTAGTGTAGCTTCCATCGTATACATCCCCTTTAAAAGCCATGGGTTTCATTGCGCTTACATCAGTAAGTCTATTCTTGCGGAGCGCATATACACAAGAGTGGACTGCCCGCAGCAACATATATTGCCAGTTATAGCTGTCACCAGTTAATCCACTATGGCCTATTATTTTTAAGTTGGATTCTCCAATTAAAGGTAGGTGGTCCTCGTATAGGGGAGCCTCGTACCTAGGTGGTCTTTATGACATGGCTTCTGTTGGGTTCACACTCTATCCATGAAGACCTTGTCTTGTAACACCCTGTCTACATGGCTATACATTGGTTTAGTTTAAAAATCATTTTGTATTTTGTGCCACCACCAAATGATTCGGCAGCCCTCAATGGAATAAACTGCATGTTGAAGGTGTGGTGGCAGAAACTTAACCCACTCCCTTTATTGTAAATATGATAATAAGTAACTCACATAAACAACAGCACTAGCCAATCCAACGAACCCCCTTATTGAGGGTTTATTGACCCGATATTGTGGCGTGCATGATTGACTTCCCTTCCAATATAAAAGGCTGGATCGTGTTACAAGCTATTGTCCCAGTAATTATCTTTTGTTTTCGAGTATCAGCAACTCCTGTAAATAAAAAGTAAAACAAAAATGTCACAAACATACGTGTTCTTTCGTGTATGAGGGTTTGTATGACCACGGTTTGGTGAGTGCAGGTCTCTACTTGGCAGCAAGAGAGTATTAAATTAGGCCCTAATGGCAGGCTAAATCCTCCTACTTCGTTACAACACCACCAACAACTATTTTTTTCGTCATATTAATAAGTAATTTTTTTCGGTAATAATCGTTAGTAATTTAACTGAAGCTTATGTTCTCAACTGAGATTTAGTTTTTAGGTGAAAACTTGGTTTTTTTTTGATGGAAACTTAGTTTATCGATAAACTATAACTTTGCCTGAAAAGTTTTTCATACATAACACCCCTATTTTCTTAACGTTTTAATCTGGTTAACAATGATCATTTGAACTGAGAATTCAGGTTTTCAATGACATTTTGAGTTATTCTCAGATGTTTTGAAAATTTTATATTTGTGTTAAGAGCTATAAAATATCTATCTTTTAAGTTTTCAAAATGTAAATTTGTTTTAAAAAATGTCACGTTTCAGTAAAATTTCTTTGGTTGTTTATATTTTGTTTTGTTTTATTTTAGTTGCTACTGCACCAAAATGGTCCGTTCAACTATTTAATATAAACTCACCAAATACCGATTTCAAGTGAGAAGCCTAAACCCATTTTTCATATCCGAGTATGAAAAAACTTTTAATTTGCTAAAAGTGATAAAATCAAGTTTTTTCAATTCAATATAACTAAACTGAACCTCGGATTTTTACTTGAAAACTAAGCTTTATTGAAATACTTTTTGAGAAACATGGTTTTCAACAGTCCATCATTTACACATCGAATGAATGATAAACTTTCTTCGCAACCAAAATATCGACAATAAACAAACTGTTAGAACTACGTTTTCATATAGATACCTATTTTCATCCGGTTGATATACTAGATTTTTGGTTAAATTTCTGTTTTAAATGAATGTTTTTCAAGTGATAGTACATAATTTCAATTATCCAGTTTGAAAAAAAGGTTCGGTTTTTTCATTTAGATCAGCAACCTCACTTTATCAACTCCATAGTTTTTTCATTTGAATTGAAATATTATATAGAGGTCCGGAGAACGGGGAATTGAAAGAGTCCCTCAAGCACGCTATTTTCATCACATTAGGATAACGTTGTCAACCACCCTTTAACCGATGGTTAATGGTTAATGGTTGGTAAATCTGTTGTATATTGATGATCCATTGTTGATTCAGATCTTTGTATTTAACGAATCATTCTCGTGTTTTTCTAGAGGTTTGTCCTGAAGTCACCACCAGAAGACGGGGAGAGGCACAAATTATCAAGATTCTTTGTTTCGCGTGGCAAGTTTATCCTAAATCTTTTTTTTGGCGTGGCAGGTTTCTATAATTGTGCCCTCTTCCTCAGATAACCTTACTGTAGACTGATTCGTAGGATAATGCACTGAACAACATGGTAATCACAATCACTGGTGTCCTAAGAAGTGTATATAATAGTAACATTGTTTTTATAACACCGACGGCTCTGTATTGTAGCTCTGAAATCTCACGAGTGCCTTTGGTTAGAGTGGCGTTAATATAAAAACAACAAATTAATTGAACTCGAACCATTTTAAATTATTATTTTTTTTCTGAGTGAATTTTTTGTTTTAATTTTTTTAAAACCCGGGCCCCCAGCGCCCCTTGGGTAGCGCTTGTATAAAATGTAACCTCATTCACCACCTCCTAGATAAAAACTACCATGCAAACAATCATATAATAAGTTCCATTAACACTTGTCTATTTATGGAAATGTTTCAATGAAAAAGACAACCATAGATATATTATTATATATATATATATATATATATATATATATATATACTATATATATATATATATATATATATATAGAATATATGGATTTTCGATTTTTGGTATCTTCTTTCGGCATACACAAAAATGCACAATGAGGTAAAATAACCATTCTACTATAAAAAATGTGAATATACCCCAAAAGAGTAACTTAGCTAAAATACTGAATAATTTTACCTGATTAAATAATTCAAATAAAATTGGTACATTGAGGCGAAAATTGACTTATAAAAAAAACCATGTTGATTATTTGCATACTTCAGTTGAAAGGTGCATACATCACAATCTCTCATTCTCATCGTGTACCAAACCATTGATTCTCAAATATGATCCACGCCAAGATGGGTACAACCTCTGGCTGCTTCGCTGAATTCCGCAAGGTCCTTGTTGTGTGCATTGTTTTCTCCAACAGTGGGCAGACCAAGAGTGTTTCCATAGGCTGGGGTGCTGTTCCACAACCACCGCTAGTGTCTTGTCTGCTTCCAGGACCCTCACTTTAGTCAAGGTATTTAGATCGCGCGGCCAGTTCGGTTTCTCAATCTTTTGAGGCAAACTCGCCATTTCAGCCCACGAGGTAGTCAGCTCCAGAAGAAGATGCTCTCAGGTTCAAATACCAATAGAAAAAAAACCCGTCCCTTGGTTGATAGCAGAGTTATGGTTCTTTCACAATGCCCTCTCTTATACTCCTAGAGACTGAATTCAAGGGTGGGACTTTGTTTAAGAAACCTCTCTCTGTTTAGGGGATTGGCAGCAGGTCCTGTCCAGACATAGGGTGCTTCACATTAGATAACCTGGCAGCTGCGCTCTTGCTGCTCGCTACACTACGAACGGATGTCTGTGCGCATTCGTCTAGGAAGGGGTGCAATTTTCCATTGGTTTTGGACGGAGGCTCCTGTGATAAGCCTGTGTAAATAAACTGAGGGTCCCCCCTATAGCGTGTCCTAGCTACCATACACATGTACGGAATAAACCCGAACCTTTAGACGGGCCATTTTGGTACAGTGCTGACACAAATAATGCATACACACTCATTGGACATATGGGTGGTAGACACCAGTCACACAGACCTGGAGTTAGCCACGGCCAGGAGGCATTTAATGCTTAATCAAGCTTCTTGGACCATGGTTGATCTTTCCCGCATACAGACAAGCATCCTCTGCAACATGAGTAGCACGGGCAGTGCCGTCGATCTTAGGTTTGGGGCGAGCACTCCAAACTTGTGCCAGTGAGAATTTGGTCAAGCTATTACTAGCGTGAACATCCTTTACCCTCTTTCGTCCCTCTTGATGTGGGTCTTATCAGAGCGATGTGCGTCCAAAGGTAACTCCAAGGTAGACATGGTTATCACAGGGCTCCAGGTGTGTACCAGACCAGGTTACATTAAGCTGACGTTTGGCTTCACGGTTGGGTAGATGGAAAATACACACCTGTGTCTTGGATGGATTTGCACGTAGGTGGTTTTCCTCGTAGTAAGGAGTGAGTTCATCCAAAGCTTTTGAGAGTCTCTCTTCAACAACTGTGAAGTCTGCTTCTTGTGCACTGATTCCAAGATCGTCAGCATAAATAAAACGACAGGTTCCTGCACTCCTAGGTTGGTCGTTGGTATAAATGTTAAACAGGAGAGGTGCAAGCACGCTCCCTTGTGGTAGACCATTCTTGAGCTTACGCCATCGACTCTTCTTCGCTCGTAGCTGAACAAAGAACATCCTGTTGAAAGCAATCCTTTGATTTGATAAATCAAATGAATTAGCATATTCATAAAAAGGACTCAATAACGGAATATTTAAAGCGTGATATTTCACCTAAGAACAAAATTCATTAACGGAAAACATTTTCCGCTTTAACGTTTTTATTAAGTATTTTTTTTCTGTATAAACTGGTCTTTTCCGACATAACGAATAAGGAAAAAGATCTTTGCAAGTTCTACATCATCGTAATTTACTCTATATTAAATAGACCGAATCATTTGATTCAAATGATAGTCAGCTCATTCAATACATTGTGAAAATATAACCATATGAATGAGTGGATTTAGATTGATTTACATAGATGAAAAGTGTAAAAAACCCTGTTGAATGTCACAAACTATACGATATTCCTATAAACAATAAATTGATAGTCTCTTGTATTGTCAATTTTGGATGCATGCAACACATAAATTACTATAACATCAATATGTCAAACCTTTTTCAACATCATATTTTTTTTCGTACCAGCATTTGGAAACTCCCCGATATGATGACCTAATATGTATCCTCCTCAGCATCAACCACGTTTAACAAAAGCATTATTGTCTATCACATTAACAAACTCACAATTGAAAAGAACCAGAATATATACAAAGAGAACACGAAAAGAGGCATGTCTTGTATAATGTTTTGAATTATAAGGCAATTCGGGTGTTGTTTCCACGTCCGCGCAAAGTAGAGGTGGCATATCGACTTTTGACAAGTAGCCATAAAATGATCTCGAATGTGCAATAAGAGATTGCGATTGATGAGTATTGTACGTGATTACGATCTGGCATATGGCTAGTTTTACACCACGCATTATCCAATAACGGAATTAAATGGTAAATATAGATGAGATATGATTAAAAAAGTATGCCGGTGTAAAGAAATTGAGTGTCCCCAACGAGAGAGTGTCCTAGCTACCATGTCAACATGTACGGAATAAACCGTGACCTTGTAGACGAGGCCATTTGGGTACAAGTGATTCGTACAGCACTCAATGGAGAATACAATGCCTGTGATGGGTGGTAAGACACTCAGTCACGCGGACACTGTAGTTTATGACACCGGGGCAAATGATTGGTATTAGCCTTCTCCTTGCTTGATACGTTTTTTTCGCTTCCTACACTTTACTAGTACATTTGCTAAGATTCAACATTAGTTTTGGATCGATGGAATCTTAAGAGTTGCTGAAACCGGGGCGGAAAATAGGGGGCCTATATCGTGCCGAAATGCACGAAAGGTAAAAGGAGGATGGCTTGATTTAAGTATATACAGTTTTTTCATTTGATAGAATAACTCACGCCCAAAACCATCTGCATTTCGCTTCCGATTTTTCATACCGTTTGATGTGAGAACAACGTGATTTGTGGTTACACCCCCCCCCCAGTAACGCGCTCCGGTCGACTAACCTGCAAACACTCTTGAAAAGTTTCTATGTCAATGTTCTCTCCATCTTTCTGGTCATTGTAGCGAAAAAATATGAAGGTACTATCCGGAGTTAGGGTAATCCGTTAAAGGCGAAGGGTGGGGGGGGGGTGGGGGTTGCCACCCAGGATATTTTATGGTTGCATTTTAAAAAATTTAATGCACGTATGGCTATAAACCTCTATGTTTTATTTGTGGATTTTCGCCTATTTTTCTGTGGAAAATGCCAATTTTGAGCCCCCGACTCGCAGCTTATGACGTCATTGTGCGCCATACTAGATATGTGGGGGGGGGGTAACGCATGTTGGTATCAATGGAAGAAGAGGAATAACTGTCCCTGTAGCAAATCATAAAGCGGGTGCTTTATAACGAATCCTCGAGGGAGGGGTGGTAACCACCCCCGGTAAACCTGTTACGAAAAAGGCTGGTAGACGAGGGTTAATATGGTCGATCAAAATTGCTTACATTTTCGCTCATACCATCCAACCAAACATCCTATTAGACTAAGGAGCGTGGACCAAACCACGTATAACAAATTCTGTTGTTCCCCCGGGGCTAGGAAACCAAAGTGTACATTCATAATACTTATTACATCCATACCTGTCTGTCCGCACATAAAACCTGCACATTTTCTTAAATAAATAAAAGGTCACCTCAATCTTGCCCCATATCAGAACTACACTGGATATGTATAGCTTCATTCAGCAAACCATGAGCTAAAGATCTACAATGGGCCCCGTATGTGGGGCCATTGTTATAGCAAGGTGGTGACCCCCTCCACGATTCGGGTTGAGTGACAACTACCCGTCCTCTTTCACATAACAACCAGTGTACATTATATATAGGTCGTGACACTAAATTTTTCTTCTGAAAACGCGGTAAATGAATAAAATAAGTTAAGCAATAAGTTACGGATTTTGGTTCTGTATGCCGCAAAATTGTTAAGGTCAAAGCTTGCCCAACACCATTCTCTCAGGATTTTTTGTTCATGTTTCTTCCTTGTTCGACTAACGCGAAAAAACATGCCTAGTTAATGACACCACATGAAGCTCAATATTTATTTCTTGTGAATGAGTTAGTATTTTTTCCTGAAAAAAGTCTCAGTCTAAATTGGAGAGCGTACCAGCTGAAATCTGATTCCGCTGCGCGACAATCTAACAATGGTCCTGCACTCCCGATGAAAAGGAATCTGAAATGTTTTCACCTACAACACGCCTCCCGCCGGTGATGGAATTCTTTTACCCATTGTTCGCTGCAATCTATGTGCCCCCTAGTCACTGATATTGGTGAAATGAATTGAAGTGCCATTTTATTCTTTTTAAAGAAAAGTGCACAGTTTTTGTGGTACGACTATTCATATGAAAGTTTAATATTTATTATGAATTTACACTTGGTTTTTCCCCTAGCCCCCTAGGAGACAACCAACAATCGCCATAGAAGACCTGTCCCACATCCTATATATCCCCATGTTTTAATTACAGTAAATGAAAAAAAAAAAAGGAGGTCGCTTCTTCTGATACCAAAATTTTGCCCACTTCCGGTAAAATCATAGAGCGAGCGTACCATCGCTTTAGATTACTATCAGAATGTGTGAAACAAAACTGGCAATGACCTAGCGGGCAAGTGTCGCTTCCATATTATCAAAGCGCTTCAATAGACAGTCATGGTTTCCATATTATTAACTTAATCATATGTTTTTCAATATCCTACATGTTGTATAGCGCTCGCTCTCTCTCTCCCCTCTGAAGCGCTCATTGCGGAGCGTAAAACACATTTCAAAGTATAAACCTCCGGAAAGGAATTTCCTATTCGAATGGCACTGTACACAAATACAACAAGAAAAGTAAAAAATGCTAAGGAGTTTTAAAGATGGGTGTGTCCATTTATGTGTATTCTTGTCTCCACTTGATATGAGACCTGGCACCTGCATACAATTATCATCAAGTAGCTGGAACGCACTTCGTTTGATAATAGAAGCGATATACCATTGCAAGCCCATTCCCACTGGTTCTAATATTGAGGTTAACCAACCACTAAACCGACAGTTTTTTTTATTTATAATCTTTGCAACGAAGTGGATTTGAAGCTGAATTGTTCAGGACTAGATGAGAACAATAGGGCCTTTCATCGTATATCAACATTTATTACTACTCACATCCGTTTAAACAACCCTAATTCCCGGCCCATGGGGAGTTATGATTAAGCCCTGGGAAATCGATAGTCTGATTTTGCATAATACACTAATTACTATAATCGGTACTTTTCATATTTTTTTTATTATTTTTTACCCTTTTCTCGCATTCCTGACGCCTTCACTGAACTTTCTGTGTAAATCTTCGATCTCCCTCTATCATGTAAGGCAGGATAAACTACAGATGACGATGTGTTGGCCATTTTCGATTTCCGCGCCATTATAACTCATTGTTTACAAAAATGGCGAACTTGGTCAATGCAAAATCCTGTACCTATCATAACGCCGTCACGCCGCACCGAGCACCCACATAATGAGTTCGATTTGGTGGTCTATCTACTCTCTCCTCATTCAATTCCACCAATATAGCGATACATGTTGGTTGACTATGTTCCTTGATCCTGTAGATCCCTAAAATTGAATTCCTGGCTTCCAAAGTGTGATAAATAGGAAAAATCGCGTTTTTTACGAACCGTCCCCACAGAATATTTACAGCTACGAGTGTGAAATCTCTCCGCGCAACGGTCAGTGTTGTGCCCCAAACGCATCATGGTAGACTTGATCAATATCGTGGGACTTGCACAGCAATGCGTACTGAATGTACAGGTTTGAATTGGCGTTTCTTTTCTTTTTTTGCAGATTTATTCAAGAGGTTAGTACTAATTTTGAAGACCTGTAAGTTCCATTTGCCGTGTACACGCCCTCTGATGTTAATCACTTTTCTTTGTCCGAGGGTTCCCGACAACCCGTTTTACTGGTGTACTGAGTTTTGTGAAAAAACAATCTAGTCGCAGTTTGAAATGACCGGTTTTTAGGCTAAAATGAGTTCTGATTTTCAAGGTCACGCTACAGCTTTTCATGAATTATTAATGGTAATTCATCTGGTCACTTCTAGCCCAGATTCCCGGGCAGTTTAATCAGGGGGGTCCCAGAGGCGATCGGAACAAGCACCTTTAAATGACAAGTCTTACCCATATTATGTCCAAGATATTGCCGTTGAGTCACTAATCAGCGATTTCTTTCAAATGTAAACAAATTGCGCCCCCTATTTTCATCAAGTCCATTTTTCAGCATTATTATGTTTGTATGGATCCAAGTGTGGAAAATATGGATCCAAAACATATAATGATAAAATTTGATTGATTTACGCCATATTTATTTGTCCTTGCTATGAGTTTTAAATATTTTTTGCAACTCATGCTCGCCAATAATATGGGCTCAATCAATCCAATTTTATCCCACAGTTGGATTGAAAATGTTGTTCATTAAAGACCCCTGTAAGTGGCCACGCTTTATACTATACACAAAGCATTTCATAAAAGCCAGAAACAGGAATTTCCCCAGATTTACGACCAACCCCCGTTACAAAGCCCCCTGTGGCATCTCCAAGTACTAGTCTTTCAAAGAAAATAGTATTTCTTCGTGGAAAAAGAACATTGAAACTCGTTAAAGTTAAACTTAACCTCACAAGTTGAGGGCATTTTTGCGCTTATGAAAATGGATGATACGGGTTTTTTAGCCAGGACTAAACCATTGGCTTTCGAAATGCGTCCAATTTATGGAGCAAAGATCGGAAGCCATTTTTACCATTGCATATCCGCCACTCCATGTTTAATTATTAACATCCACTTTGGACGGCAGCAGAAATAGACTTGACACCTAAAATTGAATTGCAATTTCAGGTAATCTTCTATTTTTTATAAAGGCCGGGTTTCGTGAATTTAATTTCCCATGGGCAGCACAGTATGGGATTCGGTACTCATCAAATTAAGTTCATTGCTGTTACACAGTTGGAAATGGCCACAAGATGTTGGAGAAATTTTTGGAATGTCTCTTACGTGAATTCAAAATTATGTCAGAAAGAGATATCGCCAGTTTTTCGTAATTATTTTCTTCTTATCTGGTTAAGTATATATTTCGCTAACCACTCTGGCACTTAAAGTATTGTAGTTGGTTTTCTCAAGAGGGAAATAATTTATTAACAGTAGTGCATAAGGCCAATGACCTACATATATATTACACTGATGAGAATATCGTCTTAAAAGAAACACCTTGTAACAAAATCCATCATCATTGGTTTGGATAGCGTATCGCAAATTATTTGCAAGGTATACGTAATTTGCAAGCTTATTCAATAAAGAAGTATCACTTGTAGACATCAGTGAAACAAAATGGTTACGGTATTATGTTGGTGCCATCACAAATTTTTGGGTAAGTAATTTCTTTCTTAAATCATGAAAGAAATCGCAAACCAACCAAAAGTGATATCATTTTCCATCTGACCAGTATTACACAAATGGAATTCGGTCACCATAGGGTATATTTTCCCATTTACCTGTTTTGACACCAAGTGCATGATTAAAACAACGAAATTTAGCAAGAGGTCTTTTCCATTTAAACTCGCCAACTACTGATAAATAAAGTTCTGAAAAACATTTTAAAATCACGATAACATTGAAGTCTACCTTTACTACTTATATCTTATATATCAAATACACTCTTGCTAAATACGTCCAAGAAGGCATATTCATTACCAAAACCCTGCTCAAGCCAAAAGTAACCATAACCATACTAAAAAAGAAGATTCATGACAGAAATGGTCCACGTGTATTTTCCTGACTCATCAGAATAACATTTTTATTATACGGTTTTTTTTCTAATTGAATAACTTATACAAACCGGATAATTTGACGGGGAAACATTAATGTCCTGCCACATTCACCCAACACTGCCGAATTCGGAGTTGAATTACTAACGCCGAGAACAAACTTTTATCTAAACACTTTCGACGGTATCAAACGGTTAGAAAAACAATTCACTATTCAAACCGCCAACTTTATAAGAAACTATGCTTTCATGCATTTGGAAGCTTGATCAGCAAGTCTTGTCCGAATTGCTTTACCCCATGAATTTCCCGGTGAAAAATAAAATACTTATAACTGTTTACAATATCAAGACGCTGGCCCTTAAAGAACCATCTTTCATTTCTCCCTACCCTACCACCCTTTCTGAAAATAAGAACTTTCGTTTTGGGAATATTAACAGTAAGACCCCGCTCATCACAAAAAAGTTTGAAGAATATCAATATGCTTTTGAAGACCCCGATTGTGTCTGAGATGAATACAATATCATCATCTAAACACAATCATTTGATTTCAGTATCAGGTGCATTTGTATACACCTCTGCCATTACGTCGATCATACTACACAAAACAGAGATGAAAATGAAAATGTGGCTGAACTCATGACGCAACCTTGACGAAGACCTACAGGGTGTCTCAGAAAGAATTACACCCTAACTATAGGCGACCATAACTTCAAAAGTAAGTATCACATTTGAGAAATTTAAAAAGAATCTTAAACCCAATTACTTTTTAAATTTAATGTAAACATCACTCCCCTTACAGTCATTTATAATAAAGTGATACAGACTGAACAGGCGAGAAATAATCAATACTTTCATTATTTTCTTAAAACAAAATAAGATAAATGATATTTTGCACCAGGTTCAACATAATATTGCACATACATTACAAAATAAATTTACATCTTTTCTTTTTCACTTAAAAAAAGAAATGTCAGCGACATCTGCAGTCTTTTTGACAAATTAATGTTAATACCAAAGTAAAGTTTGTGCATTATAAAAATCTAAGAACGGTTTCAACCACCAAATGTCCACCTTTTTCTGTTTCAGATGTGTAGATTTTCCGTTTTGATAAAATGCTTTCAAGATTTGTATATCCAGCATTCCAACAAATGCAAAGTAAAATTAAATGTAAAAGGTCAGTCGACCAAATCAACTCTTCAAGTTCATGTTTGTATCCCTGCAGATCTGCCTTCTACTGACGTCCATTGATACTTTATTGGTGATCATTCTTGTTATTTACCATGTTTTGTTTTTCTTGTTGAATTTTGTTATAATTGTCACCGTAATTGTTTATTACTGTAATAAAATGAACAAAACGGCATTGAACTCACAAAATATTAAACAAGGCCAGTTCTTTGGGGAATGAAAAGAAGACAGCTTGAACAGATAACACGAGTAATCAGCGGTAGTTAACATCAAATCTGCATTATTGTGAGCAAACTTGGAAGGAAATATCCATTGACATGTGTTACATAATCGCTTATTTCTTCAAAACTACTGAACCGAATCGAGTGATGTTTACATTAAAATGTTAAAAGGTAATTGTGGTTTAAGATTCTTTTTTAAATTTCTCAAATGTGATACTTACTTTTGAAGTTATGGTCGCCTATAGTTAGGGTGTAATTCTTTCTGAGACACCTTGTATATTACATACAAGTTAAACTATTGCAGTGACGTCACTCTATTTACTAAATCGAGGTCTAATTTCTACGAATCTTCTGTTACCATGTCTAAGTGTAGATTCGTATATACGAATCTAAGGTTAAGTGTGGATTCGTATACAAAACTACGAGGAATTTAATCTACACATTAACAGGTTTAACAGATGATTGTAGCAATGATATCACGATTTAGTTATTAGATTGACCATTGAAAATGGGCCTTTCCTGAAAGACTGCAACAAAACATTTTGCACTGTTTAACACATTTCTAAAATTTGGCGATGGCATTGACCTTGTTTGTCATTTATCTCGATTACCAAATACAAAAAGGAGTGCCAACTACTTACAATCCCTGTGGAATGGTTAACAATTTGAGACCATTTTTAAAGAAATCGATGTAATAGTCAAGATGTAACCTTTGGTAACTAATGACCTTTGACATTGGACGATTTTGTCCTATATCTCCGTAACTATTAGTTGTAGGCATAGACACGATACCTTTTTAATCCTTCTTAACATGCCCGAACATTTGATTGCCTTTTACAGTAATCCCAGCATTGTTCATTTTTTACCGCCTGTATTATGGATTTAACCTCCTCCTGGATTCCGCCCACACTTTCACGAGTGAACCCCGCTAAAAAATAATTAACCTTCATATAAGACAAATTCATGAAAAAAGATGGTCACGAATTACTCCAGATGACTCAACTATTATCGGCTGCCATTTTACGCAACATTTTGGATCACGGCACGCCGGACACCAACTTATGCATACGCACGTTGACCCATGAAAGGGTATAGAAGAAATATTTTGCACAATATTACCTTCAACACTGAAAATGATTACAGGATTTCCCCCCTGATATGAATTTTCTGAATTCGAATTCGAACCCATCCTAATTCTAGATAACACTAATCTTCCACTAGTTCCACCTCTTACATCCAGAAGACGAAAGTCAACCTCAAGTGGATCGTAATTTGACCCATTCCAGATAACACTAATTCTGAGTGAGAGTTCCAACTCTACCTCCACATACTTCACTTCTTTGAAAAATTACTTTGAAAATAATGGGGTTTCTTTGAAGAAAAAATTTATCGGTTTATAATTGATTATGTGTAAGTTTTCGTTTAGTCCAATAAGGATTTTTTTAATCTTTTCCTTTAAGAGTGCCCAGGTGCCAAAACAGAAACAGTGGTCTCTTTGTTAGGTTGATGGGTGACATCATAGACAGTGGGTATTATTTTAATCTTTTTATCCTTCATAACACAATAGCCCAAACACAAACATCAAGCCTGTTATTTTGCAGATCAAAGATATAGTTTTTAAATAAACGCTGCTTCAATACCAACCATTAATTATTTGCGCGCAACTAACCAATTTGTAAGAACACGCGTGGCAATATAGCACTATTGATTTTGTCCTGCAAAAATTTAGAATTGGGAACCCTTTTTAAACATGTCTCCTTACTCCTCAATCGTTCTACAAAGCAATTGTGGCGATATGAAATACACATCGGAAAAGACGAGTATCCGGTTCCTCGCTAATTCATTATTTGTTTATTTTAGTTAGCCTCAGATTGCGATGCAAATTTGTGGTCTTTTCATATGATATTTTATCCCTTCACGGAATGTTTTTAATTCAAGACTACTGCGTCCGTGGCTGCTCCAAAAATACAGCTGCTTGTAAGACGAGTGTTAACACTTTAAGTGATAAAAGTTCCTTGTGCACGTCCATGTTGGTGTAAGGGGAACTCATATGGACCCCCCTGACCCCTTTGCGTGACCTTTTTTATAAAAACTCCTGGGTCATTTTAGGGGGTCCATCAACACGACCACATAACAGGAAAAACATAAAAATATTTTTTTAATTTTTCTTTTTTTATAATTTTTCTCCCTCCAAAAAATGACTGATAAAGGAGGAAGAGCATTACTTATTGACTCCTGCTACACTCCACGTATACCTACTCATTAGTCTCATGTCGATCATCAGGTTGCTCAAATTCCCTTTCCAAACTTGATCTGTCATAGGTCATCGCATGTTTTTCTGTAAGTTAACATATAGGAATCGCTTTGTGGGTACTGTTTTTTTACAGCAAACGGTCCCACAGTTTGCTAACAAGACTAGCTGTAAGCTAGTATAGCTGGTCCGGTTTTGAAAAATGTATATGTGAAGGGTCACATCAAAAGGGGCACTTTATGCAATTTAACTGTTTTTTTAATTTTGTGTTACTTTATGTATCAATTCATTTTTTAGGTTTAAAATGACACGTGTAATAGTTCTCTCCTGTTTTTTGATGTCTTTGAAACTAACGTGAAACACTTTGCACTCTCTGCTACACTTAATTTTCACATGGGAATAAAGTGTCACTAGTTGCCCAACAGACTCCAAAAGTACAATTGACAGGCTCTACAATATACTGAGATGGCAGCTACTCATGAGTCCCGTACTTCCAGTTTTAACACATGGTTTATTCCGTTAAACGTTGTCGAATTCGTAGCCATGTGGGCAGACTACTAAAATTCTTTCCATAAAAGCAATTTTGAGGTATTGATAACGGCGGAAAAAGATTGAAATTACCTTCTTTCATCTCACTAATAGTAAGATGAAATTACCTCTTTCATCTCACTGATAGGCAAGAAATATGTTTAAAAAAACCTTTACAAATACGTCAATATTGCATTTACGTTTGTTGGTCCAGTCCGTTTTCGGTGGTTCGGTCCCGTTGCCAATTCGGACTCAGTCAATTCGGTCTCTCGAGGTCCTTCGTCCCACGTCAATTCGCTCCCATGCCAATCGATCCCAGAAAACACGCACATTTCGTTCTCAATGTAAAATATTCACCAAGTCTGGCCACATATCCGTCCAATTTTCGGTCCCCATGCTAATTCGGACCCAAATGAACACACGTGCAATTTTAATCCTGATTTTTGTCATTTTGTGATAGCGGTTTGCCTTTCTACTTTCTTTCGGCTACTTCTGTGTAACACTGAATATCGTTAGTCGTTTTTTTTTTCCCCTTGTTTTTGTTTTATTCAACCAAACTTATAATGGGCCCCCTATTGCGAGTCTCTCCCAAGCGAGGAAAATTTTGCTTTGAGAGTTGCTAGTGGGTCAATAAATGGCTGAATGAATTTAACCTGGGCTTTCAATCATTCATCGATTTATTATCATCATCCGTGATGTTTCAGTCGTATTCACAGTACCGGTTACAATACCAATTTGCTAGCTTATGCGAGCCCGTTGAATCCCAGGGCCTTTTCACAGTAGACTAAGAGTAAGCACTAATAGGGAACTACAACGGAAGTCACAGTACTAATTTGGGTGATCCATGTAAATGTATCATAATACATGTAGGTATGTAGTACAGGTGCATAAATACGACAACATATTACAACTCCCAAGTGTTTACAGTTATTTGTTTCAATATAAGTTATTTGTTGTCATTTTTTTTGCTTTTCCCCTATTGTTGATGAACCGCTTCCTCCGCGTATGATGGCCACTGCTTGTTAAAGTGTAACAAAACAAACGCCAAGGAATACTATTCTAATTGTATAGTTCCATATTGTTCACAAAAAGCTGCAAATATAATTCTGTTTTTGCAATTCGACACGAAATTTCATACTGTCTACTGTCTCGTTCCTTTCCTAAGGCACAGTGCCAATAAGGTAAGATGAATTAATGCTAAATTGATTTCAAAATGACAATTGTTTTTCTTTATTATAGATTCCATTCCATGCGTAAAATATTAATAATTAGCTAATAGTGTAATTTAATTTTTGTCAAAAACAACTACACTGGTAAAATATACTAAAACCCGCTAAATTATCCAAATTGACGGAGCTAAGTTTTTTCCTTGAGTGGGTTCCTACTACATGATACTCAATGGATTGTTTTTTTTTTACATTCTACACAATTAAATTCTTATTAAGTATTATCATGATTCGTAATAAATGTTAGGAAGGCAGGTTTTAAAAGTGGATTACCGCACAGTTATTGTTTAACAACGCTTTTACTCCTAATGGGACGAATTACCACCGATGGGCCGAATCCATGGAACCGAACTGACTGGGACGAATTGATATTGAGATGTCCGAATTCGCATGGGCCGACCTGGTTTTGGGACCGGGATGCGCCCAGCCTTGACGTGTTCAAAAAATCACCCATAAACCGTACGCCCAACTGACCAATTTATGATCAGATCGCACTAAATTCAAAGTGGTGCTTGGGTACTTGCCGGTTGGTAATTGTAATTGAAGAGCTTATGCTTGTATTTGTTTTTATCATAAGTAAACGATTATCGTAGCCGTAAACATCCTTTTTTTTTTTCCTTTCCTTGCCGCGATCACGCTAGGCCCGACCGACTTGTAAGCTTTTCAGAGGTAGGCTATATGTGTTTCTTTTGAAATTTGGTCAAGACGTTCAATGAATCGGTATAGGCAACAACTTTCATAACGGCACGAAGTCAGTCCGTCTCACCAGTCAGTTACACGGGTTTGCTCATACTGGCTGGTCTCCCGACCAGCAAAAATGAGCGTATCATGAGCCCTACACCCTAGATTGGTAATATACAACACCAAACCCAAACTACTACCTTATCGCACAATTTAACACAGCTCGTGATCATGATGGATTCCTTCACTGGTTTTAATTGAGTGCGGACGTGGTTGGTCAACGGTGTGACAGCAGATATAGTCCGGTGGGACTCATAGTCCGGGGCTCCATAGACATAACGGAATAGCGTGAATTAATGTGTCGTAAAGAGTCAACTGAATCGATTTGCCCTATTGTCACCATTGTTCCCGTACTATGAGTACGCCGGACATGGTTACTTTTCTACAACCGGTCCTCGGAAAATATGGTACTCCAATAATTTTCCCTGTACTAACTTGGACCACGTCTGGTCTAAAGTTTATACGAGAGCTTGGGTGTCACCAGTGAACCGATATTTACTATAAAATGTCAAGGTAGCGCATTTTTTCTCTGATATCGTATGGAAACTAAGAGAAGTGATCAGTTTCGCAGACGCAGTCGGACACCACCACTGCATTTGTCAACGGGAACGTGACTACATCACTCGCACCGTGAAGGACTAAAAAAAAAGAAAGCGAAGTCCCCTTCTACCAAAGTCGGCTTGCCGCATGGTTGTCCCGGAAGAAAGCCGGCCGCAACCCCAAGAGCCAAACCAGATTCTGACACAAAGCCTAGGAATGACCAGGACAATGTGCCAGCTCAGGCTTATGATCTGGAACGCGTTCCAGAGGTGGTGGGAAAAGGATGCGGATATGGACCACTCCTCCGCTCGATAAGAGACGTTAGACTTGATCCGAACCAGATCACAGTGAGGTCATCGCATATGGTTAGTGACCAGGATGATGATGATTATGACGCATAACGATTTATTACATCCTACTTGGGGAGACGCCACCAAGTCTGTCTTTTGCTCCCAAGTAGCCGATCCCGACTTACCTAAGCTGTGCATGCGGTGTTTCTCAACTTCCCTTTGCGAACGGCCACACTGTAAAGAGTACCACATGACAGTCTGTGAGCTTCAAAATAGTCAACTAATGCAACATTAGGACTTTAAGTGTCTCCTCATATTGCGCATTATTTTAACGAATTACACTTGGCGCAAATAAATTTTAAGTGAAGGCGCACTCAACATAACCAACCAACCAACCAACCCAACAACCAACCCCCAACAAAGATCGCGTTTAGAAAAAGTTGTGCCACTTTGTTGAACAGGCTGGACCAGCATGGAAATCACCGAAGCAGTGTAGTAATGCAAAGCGTAGGTTGCGGATAGGATTTTAAATCTTCAAATGCATATTTATTATAGTTTGATGGTGACCAATAATCACAACCCAAAATTATTAACTCTTAACCCATACCACCGACAGTCAGCGTAGACTTAATTCAAACACGACTTTTTGTTTAATCTGGTGTAAATGACCAAACAATTTAAGTTTCTCTGACAGCAGTTTTGTTACGATAAACTGTGTAGACGTTTTGATTATTAGTCCGCCGGAACTAAGCCATATGACAACGTTTAAAGAAAAAGCGCACTCGATTCAGTTGGATATCTTTCACGCAACATTACATTCAGGCTTTATTCCGTTGTCGACGATCACTAATGGCTCAAGCGGACGATATTTAGTCGAGCGCGCGTGCAATAGAGCTAAAGAGGAATTCCCCGTTAGGTCTTTGGCACTAACGAGCTTATACCTCGTGACAAATATTATCTTCAATAATTGAAAATGATTACAGGAATGTTCAATGTCGGTGGCGGCCAAAGGCCTCAGTCACTATAGCCAACTCACCAAAATGTCAAAGAAATTAGAGCAATACTGAGTTGCAAACCACAAACCAATTTGGGGTGCTTTGATGTGGGTCGTCAATGGGTGTTCCCATGACCACAACGACCCTGTCCCGTATTCATTACAAAAAAAAAAAAAACCAGAAGAAATCACCCTTCCAGTGGAGTTGATTCTCAACTCAAACGGTTTTGGAACAAGAAAAATTCCTTGACAAACATATAAAAAATCACAATTTCGTCAGATTTCGCTTTACGTGTTAACCAATGGCGACGTCTGAAATTTGGATTCTGGCCGACCCTTCCCCTGAGCGATTTACGACCTACAGTTTTCTGGATTCAAATACGAACCAACACGAATTAAAACTAATTTGAGTGAGAGTTTCACCTCTACCTCACATCACTTCACATTCTTTAGAAAAAATTAATTTTCTTTTGAAATTTTTTTATCGCGTTTATAATTAATTATGTGTTAAGTTTTAGTTTAGTCAAATTATTAAGGAGTTTTAAATCATTGCTTGTCCCTTTAATGTGCCCATGTGGCAAAGACGAAAACAGTGGTCTCATTTGTTAGGTTGATGGGTGACATCATAGACGTGGGTCTAGTTTAATCTTTTATACTACACAAAATAGCCTGCAAAACACCAAGCCTGTTATTTGCAGATCAAAGATTTATAGATTTACGCGTTCAATATCCAACAATGAATATTGCGCGCAACGAACAACTGTGAAACACGTTGGCAAATATAGCACGTATTGATTTTGTCTGCAAAATGAGAATTGGAAACGCTATGTAAAAAGGCCTCCTTATCCTCATCGTTGTCAACAAAGAAATTGTGGAGCTATGAAATATAACAATTGAAAGGGACGAAGCAGAGCGTTCTCGCTAATTCATTAGTTTTTATTATTTAGCCTCCGGATGCAATGCCAAAATTTGTGTTCTTTAAAAGGATTAATTTCTTCATGGATAGTGTCTTTAATTCAAGACTGCTCCGCGGCTGCTCCAAAATAACATCCTGCTGGTTTTACACGAGTGTTAACACTTAAGGTATAAGGTCTTGTGGCACCCCAGTTGGTGTATAAGGGGAACTCATATGGAACCCCCCCCCCAAAAAAAAAAAACCTTTGCCGTGAGAATTTTTTACAAAAACTCTGGTCATTCAAGGGGTACATCAACACGACCACAGAACATAAAAAACTTAAAAAATCAAAACTGTTATGATGCACCCAAAATTCGCTCCCGCCAAAAAGAAATGAATGAATGAAGGGAGGGAGGATCATTTCTTATTGACTACCTGTACACTGCTACGTATACCTGACGTCATTAGGCTCATGTCGAACCAAATCTGCAAATTCCTTTCCGAGACCGATCTGCCATATTTCTCGCATGTTTTTGTGAAGTTAACATATAGAACCAGTTAACATCAATGTTTGTAAACATGTTAGGGCCTGGTATCTTGAAATAAGTAGGCCTGATTGTTACACACTGGGCAATTGTATCTGTTAGAGTTTTAATACTATGGGCCATAACGATTCGCAGCAATTGATTCGCAGGCAACAAAAGAAGTGACGTTGGATGTTAACTGGTCTATAGGAATGTGTTATGGGTACGAATTTTTATTGCAGCAAACGGTTTTCGCACAGTTATGAGAGAAAAAATGACCGTATCATGACCCTTAACTCCATAGACTGTATATACACCGCCAAACTACCTTATTCGCAGCCCTGTGACACAGCACGTGCTAGAAAAAGATCTCGGAATAATTTTATTATCTCGAGATAATTTAATTATCTCGAGATCTTATCTCTAGATAATTTTATTATCTTTAGATAATGTCAAAAATATTCTGACGTGCCACTTCGGGGCTCCGTACCATAGTTATCCACTGGTATCAAAATCATAAGCATCCGGATCTTAATAACGACCACCCACCCCTTGGTAAACCTTGGTGTTACAAAAAGGATGGCACGTCGAGGGTTAACGTACATAAACATTTTGTTGTACATATAGGTGTTACATTCAAGGATTTGAGGTTTGTCAGTAAAGTAAAACAAGATATTAACAGATGCGAAGTATTTTGACAACACCATTTCGAATTCCTGGATGCGTTGCAACGAACAAAAGCGGATTGCAAGCAGAATTTTCCCCACCAAATGAAATAGGTACTTAAAATCACTCTTATATGAACCTGGACATTGAATGCAATTTTAGCGAAGATATAAGCATAGTATGGTGTCCAGCATATTGCCGAAACGCCGACGATAAGGGCCAGTGTCACAGCACTTCGTCGTAATTTACGTATGTCATTGGTACCTTCTCGTCTGATTGTTTGACTTCCTTTGGTGTTTTGTTGTGAACCAGTTGAGTGCAAATTATCTGTATTCAATGTAGGAAGTTTAACGCCACAGTCTGGGGCATTTTTAGGCTGAACGGTCGATACCCGTGGTAAACCGCGTGAGCGTTTATAAATGTTAGCGTAAACAAGAATATTAAAATATCCAATCATAATGACGGGAAGGCATATGCTTGTAATCCAGTCAAAAAGTATCAGCGGAAACATGTATAAGGTTGGACTATCGCATGTTTGTGTGTAATCTACAGGGGATTCGTTAAAGAGGTCATACCCAAGGAAACCACCGCCATATCGAAGAAAGCATACTGTCCATGCGATGCTTGCAAGAATGCAGAACTTCCGTCGTGTTTGGTATTTATCATACTCAAGTCCTTTAGTTACCAAACATAACGGTCATAACTGATCAAAACAATCGCCCATACTGATGCGAAACAAGCTGACCAGTCCACAACTAACCAGAACTTGCAGACGACTTGGCCATATGGCCAAAGTCCAGTTTTCCTATAGAGGTTACTAAATGGTAAAGCAATACATCCAATAGTGAAATCCGAAATAGATAAATTTAGAATGTAAAGATTGGAGACTCTACTGCGAATATTACGATCCGAAATAAATGCAGCAATGACTAAAGCATTGCCTACTATAGTGCAAGATGCACATTGACCAAACGATGATATTGATAATAATCTCAAGTCATTCGGGATGGTTGACCACGCCAAAGATCCACTTTGGAATCAATCACATGTGCATACTCTCGTAGAATCTGTTATATAGTTAATATTCCATTTTCCAGTTCAATATCGTATCCAAGTAGAACTCTTTTTATAGTCGTTCTCCACCTGAGATTATGAACTCAACCCGGGTTGTATCTTATAGTCTGCGAGCAGATTTTTTTCACTAGTTAAGGATATCTAGGTTACAAAACCCAGGCTCGTCCTAATTAAAGTATCAAAGTGTCAATACGACGGGATTTTAATCAAACTTCGTGAAACACGGTCAGTGCGCAGCCAAGTTTCAACTTTCAATGTTGACCAAGAACCACATCAGTTGTTTATATGACAGACATAGATATTGGAATAAAACGCAACCAAATAGCTTCGCGAACGAATCCTCTAACAACCTTTTGAGAGCATCTCATTAAGCTGGGACATGCGCTCGAAAAATCAACATCACACAATTTCCGATTTTCGGGTTAACATAACAAACACGGCCCTCGCGCATAACGTGGTGACTTTCCACTGTCGCCCCAGTCCCCATTTATCTACACAAGCATGAAAGTGCTATAGCTTAATGCAAAAGCGTAGTAGGATTATATTGTCATATTCTTATCCTTTACGGTGAACAATAAGCGCTGCCCGAAAATTACCTATTAACTCATACTACGACAGTCAGCGTATACTTCAATCAAACAACGACATTGTATAATCTCGTTACACCGGAGCAAACACGTTTTATGTTTCTTCTCTGACAGAGGTTTGTTTTACGATAATAAACCGCTGTAGAAGTTTTTTTATAGTCCGCCGGACTCATAGTACATCTACAACGGTAAAGAATGGCACTCGAATTCATTTGACTATTCACGCAACATAGTTTTACGACTTTATTATTCCGTTGTCGTCATATGGAACCCGACTGCTCTAGAACGGACTATATATTTCTTTTAAACACCCGGTGTAAAAATTGGTAAGTAAAAAGGGAGGGTTGCCGTTTCGAAGTCCGGCCTAAGATCATTTTTTCCAACACTGTGTGCTCTGGCCATCTCCAGGAAAGATTTACAGGGTGACAACAATAAAAACTTTAACCCACAAGGAAAAGTGATTATTTTTCCCACTTTTTTTCATGATATCTGTAGATTTTATTTTATCAAAAGAATGGGTAATTGAGCATCTTGCCTAGAAAAATTTCATTTTGGTTGAGTGGGGGTCCTGAAGATATGGTCCACTGAACAATAAGACAAGCAAAACATACTTGTCCACGGGTCAACCTGTTTTTCTTTAGGCCTGGAAATCTCCAATACCCAAATCAAGCAGATCGTTTCACCACCCCCCCCCCCCCCCCGCCCTGACACAAAACAGAAACTGTTATTTAACACACTCCATGCTATGATTTCAGATTTGAAAAGCCCGTTGCCAAAACAATTTTGTGTACTTAACATGCCATCATGAAATACCCATGGACAATTCGCGCCCAATCGAGCAATCGTGTCGACCCCCCCCCCCCCCCCCCCAGGAGTCCCGTCCGGTGGTTAATATTCGTTCACACCGGTACTCTCTCTTTACGACTAATTGAAACAAGGGATGCCATTAGTTTAAGTGGAAGAACGAGATCGGAAAACCCGTCATTGTGTATCAGCGCTCCGAGTGAAAAAAAAAAAACCCCGTCACTATATCCCCTTAAAGGATAGGGCACTTGATTCAAGTTGACTCTTCGCGGACTATGTCTCCAGACGGACGATATCTCACTTTTTTACACCGGTTGAATATTTGTAATTCTTTCCCTGATGGGGATGGGCAGCGCACACAACTGTTGAAAGCCCATCGGCTCCGAACCGAAACCTCCGTGTACTAGCACGGCGCTCAATTAAGCTAACATCGCTTTGTAGCGAAATTTGAATTACTTAGGTATCTAGGTAGGCAAGGATGGATATATATTATTCTCCGCTATGAAATGGAAGTAATTTCATAGCCTGGGTTCAATTCGGTAATTGAACACGGTAGTACGCGATGCGTGTTGACGTTATTTGGAGGTTGGATGCACTCGCTGTCTCATATTCTTTGCTTCATTCGCGCAGGCCGGCTAAAGTTGCATCTCGTTTCGTATGTTCTTTTGCGTAAAACGGAGTGTTCAATTTTTCCTCACTGGGTAGTGTCAGTCCTTTCTTGTTGTATTTGTTGTTTTAATCGCTCGGCGAAATAGGTTAAAGATTACAATTGAACTATAATATGTTTATGCCGTACTATTCCCCTTAGGCCTCGTCCCTAGAGGGAACTGACTACATCTGACGATCACACGCAAAAAGATGGAGGGGTGTGCAATTGTCTGGGGGGTGTTGATTTTTAGGAACATTTCACACTCAACCACAGGAAAAGGGTCCGCTCTGTGATTTTGAAAGTGGAAAAATGGCATTTAGGATTTGGGTTAAAGCTGTACCGTTGTGGGTGGACCATGAGTCCGGCTCGGCGGACTACAATACAAATTTCTTTCCTACACTGTGGCGACCTGTTTAAAACTGTATGCATTTTAATAAAGCGCGTTCTGTGGACTACGTCCTCTGCAGGAACGCAATTACATGAAATTTTAACAAAGCGCGGTGTTATCTAAACGTGTGTGTCTCCCCATTTAAGGATGGCAATTATTTAGTGCCCTTTCTTATTATAATTCTGTTAATCTTTTTTGAGAGTTTGGTACTTGTAATAGTTCACAATAAAAAAAACAGAAAATAAATATAAGCAATAAGCTAAAAGCAATGTTAAATGTTAGCAATAAGGTAAAAGCAATGTTAAATGGTTGGGGGTGTTACAAATCATATTAGAAAAGTTATATCCCACGAACGTCATCTCAATAATAAGGAGACAGGCCGGTTGCCCTAATAATGATATAAAAACCTAACCTTAATAATAGTTTTGTGTTGTGGTTTTGTTGTTGCTTTTAAAGTGTTTACCATGAAATGCGAATAGAAATGATGTGGTTTGTGTCAAGTCTACAAGGAGGGACGAAAAGCCATCAATTTTGGGGTTGGGATTTTTCAGAGAGAAGAGAAAATTTCCAGGTGACTGTGTGAATCTATTCATGACACTGATGAAAATCAATAGTTCACTAATGATGTCACTGGTAGTGTTTCTTTTTTCTGGCCCTGTATTATTGAATGCCCGTAAAGATTTGGAGTAGGTTTATCATCTCATTTCCTGGTACCCTTTAAGCATTCAAGATAACATCATGTAATGTATACAAACATTTTCGAGCATTCCTTCTCAGATATTTTGATACCTACAATCAACAAACCACACGGTATTTCTTCTTTATACCATATTTTGGCTATTTCAATCAGGAATTTCGCACCTCTTAATCTGTGAACAGATTTTTTCAGTAGTTGTGGGCACACCAGACAACTATAATGTAAAAAATGATATATTAAAGGATTTTAACCGAGGTCTCACCACTACTTTTTTAAGTGTGATGGCCTGCGACCGGCACTCCACCATCTTCAACGCCTACTGATGGAATTGAGTTTGCCTGGATTCTGGGTCATCTGACCGGAAGTTGGGATTGTCATATGACAAAATGGAATCAGTAATAATCAAACAGTAGTCGGTTAACCTTCAATCAGCATTCTTTAACTACGACCATTCTATGCAGATTTCAATGTATTAAAGTCTTCGGAGCATATTATATGTCAAGAAGATCACGATAGCAATAGTCAGTTCCTATACCCATTTCCAAGTCGAACATAGTGCTGAACAATGAGGCAAAACTAGAATTCCCGCGCTCGCAAAATCCGCCAGTAGACAGTCCCTTCTTTATCAAAATAAATTATTATTAGGTAGGAAAGTCCTTGTATTGTTCATTAATCATAATTCATGATAAAATCTATGAATATTTATTAATAAATAAGGCCAAAATTTATTTGGCTGTGTTGCTGTCCCATTCAATGACCAGTTTTGGTAATTATGAACGAGGCCAGGTGTAGAAGTATTCATTGTCCGGCAGGTATTATAGTCCTGGCTCCATAAGCGACAACGGAATAAAGCGGAAACTAATGTTGCGGTGCAAGAGTCAACTGATCGATTGCCCTATTGTTCACCAGTGCTTCCCGGACTATGATCCCGGAGGACCATATCTCCTGCACAACCGGCATTTTACGCAATTTCTGTATTTTTCTTATTAAAAACAATATACCTTGCTATCAACCGACCCATATCTTGGTGTTTAATAACCTTCCTCCACCTTTTCTAAAATGATGTGCTATAGAGTAATCTATCCACTCGTGGGCGAGAGGGGATTCCCGTCTCCTTATCAAGTTGTTTGTTTGAACCCAATGATGAAAACATGAACCATGACAATGAAAACTCTCGCAACAAGTTCAGAGACAGGCTCTCGCATAATCTAATCAAGATGCATATGGTTAGGATACATTTCCAAGATCGATTGGAGATATTGATTAGATGGAAGTATAGATACGTGATTTATTTCGCTCGTGCTCTACGATGCATATGGTTAGGGGCTACGTTTGAAAAAATCGATGTTGGCGATATTGATGTGATGAAGTCTAAATACGGCAATTTCCTTCGCCTTTGCTCTATGCGATGTTTAATTGTCGTTCCGTGTAAGACGTATGTGATGGGGTATTGAGAATAAATGTAAGTGTGGCCAGTCAAACAATGTGCAAATTATCACGCAAAATATAAGGTGTTCTCGGGTGACCAAACATGATAGAAGTGACATGTGTATAGCTGTTCTATTTTCACTGCAATGCATCATCTTGGTCATACGGGAAAGAAAATATCAACCCAATATAACTACGTGCACCTGTCAATTGCCGCATGGTAGGTGATGGAGGGGGCTCCATGAGCCCTTACAAATTAACCTGTATTCTGCGCGAAAAAAGTATTTTTCCAAACGGTTTTTTTTTTGTAAGCTGTGTACCTTTGGAATACGCGTCTTATGGTGACAAAATACAACTTCATTTCACCGTTAATTAGTAATTATAAAAGGGCTCTGGGGGCCCCGAAGCCCTCTGGCCATTTATTGCATATAGATCCGGTTATCTTTTACTAATTTTTTACTACTTTTGTTGATATCAAACCAAAGAAGAATTACCCTTCAAACATGCAATGGCTTGTATTCTCCGCTTAATTTTAAATCTTTCTGGACTATTTTGTGACATGCTCTAAAACAGATGGCGGCCGCCATCCCTGAATTTCAGCCCGATTTTTCAACGAATTGTTTGCTAGGTTTTTAATATTTTGAAACCATAGAATTTTTTCTTTAAATAGTTTAAGCCTACAATAAATCTTTTACAATTATCTCGTCATATCGGTCGGCCTTCATCACAACACACCGGATCTATCTAAAAAATACGTGTTTCGAGCAAATCGCAATTGAGAATCTTTCCCATCGTAAATAGCTCGAAACATCCGTTTTCCAAAAACTTGTAATGGAAAAATTCCACCGGAAAGTGATTTTTCATTTTTTGTGGGAAAAATCGGTTTGACCACATATTGAATCTGTACAACCTACTTTCAGTTTTTCCTGTTTTGGGTGGTGTGTTGATGTTACCCACTCAATGACCAGAGTTTTGGTAAAAAATACCAATGGTGAAGTGGTTTTCAAGCCCCCCCCCATGCCCACCGGAGTGCAGAAGACCTTTTTAATTAAATTACGAACGAGATTGGATTGTACGTGGGGCCAATATCTGTATTCTCATTTACAGACGCAGTTACTCTATAGAAATCATTTATTACCTTAAATTAGATGACCCAGTTTCTCTGATTTTCTATACCTAGTACATGTGTTTAAAAACAACCTCTTCACCTTTTCTCACATTGTGATGTGCTATTAGAGGTAATCTATCCCACTCGCGCGAGAGGTGTTCCCCGTGCTCTTATCAAGTTTGTTGTTTTGAACCATGATGAAAACCTGAACCATGATAATCTCAACAAGTTTTTAGAGACAGGCTCTTCGCATAATCAATCAAGATGCAATATGGTTAGGGCGCATCTACCCTTCAAAGATCGATATTGGAGATATTGATGTGATGGAAGTATACTGAGATTGCCTTCGCTGGCTGCTATACGATCGTTAATTGTAACCGTTACCGTTAAGTGTGAAGACGCGTTATGTGAGATGGGGTATTGAGATAATGTATTGGTGGCCAGTCAAAACCATGTGTAACTTATCGCTGCAAAATATAAGTTTTCTCTGGTTGACCAAACCTGATTAGACGTGACATTTGTTATGCGTGTTATAATTTTTAACCTACATGCAAATACCTCATGCATCTTGGTCTACGGGAAAGACGATTATCAACCAAATATAACTACGTGACACATGTCCAATGCGAGCAATTATAAAATTGAGTGGGTAAGTGGATAAGGAGGGGGCTCCAGAGCTCCTTAAATTTAAAACCCCTGTATTTTGCGCAGAAAATAGTATTTTCCTTCCAACCGGTATTTTATTTTTTGTAATTGTGAATTTGGAAATACTCGTCTTAATTGTGAAAAAAAATACAAATTCATTGCACCGTTAATAGTAATTATAAAAAGGGCCTCTGGAGCACCCTGGAACCCCCTGAGCATTTATTGCATATCCGTTTATTTTTAAACCAATTTTTACCTAGATTTATGATTTCGAAACCACAAGAAGACTTTACCCTTCAAAACATGCCATGGCTTGTCCTTCCGCTTAATTTTACTCTTCTGACGAATTTTGTAGCACCTACAACCAAGAGCGGCGCCATCTTGAATTTTCAGCCAGATTTTTTTTCACTATGTTGCTAGGTTGTTGGCATTTTTGGAACATGAATTTTTGTCTTTAAATATTTTAAGGCCCTAAAGTAAATCTTTTACATTATCCTCTCATATCGTTGCCATCATCCATACTGATCTATCTCAAAAAATACGTGTTTCGAGAAAATCTCAATATGGAAAATCTTCCCATCCGTAATAACTCGAAACATACCGATTTTTTCCCAAAAAATTATGGAAAAGGCCACCGAGAAGTAAGTTTTAATTTTTTTTGTGCGGAAAATTCGGTTTTTGTGTGACTCACATATTGAATCTGTACAACCTATTTCAGTTTTTTTCCTGTTTTGGTGGTCGTGTGGATGTACCCCTCAGTGACCAGAGTTTTTGTAACAAAATCCAATGGGGAAGTGCCCCCCCCCCCCCCCGGGAGTGCAGAAGACCTTTTTAATTAAATTACGACGTGATTTGATGTTTTCGGGCAATATCTGTACTTTTCTCAATACAGACGCGTACTGTATAGAAATAATTGATTAGTTTGTATCAGATGACCCAGTTTACATGTGTTAAACAAACCTGTGCAACCCTTTTCTAAACATTGAGTGCTATTAGAGGTAATCGATCCCACTCGCGCGAGAGTGTTCCCGTGCTTTATCAAGTGTTTGTTTGAACCCAATGATGAAAACATGAACCATGATAACTCTCAACAAGTTCAGAGACAGGCTCTCGCATAATCTAATCAGATGCATTAGGTTAGGGTACCCTTCAAAGATCGATATGGGACAATTGATTGTGATGGAAAGTAATACGCAATCTCCTTCGCTTGCGCTATACGATGTTTAATTGGTTACCGTTAAGTGTGAAGACGTAGGTGTGGGGTATTGAGATAATGTATTGTGGACAGTCAAACAAAGTTAACCTTATCCCTTGCAAAAATAAGTGGATCCTGGTTGGCCAAAATGATTAGAAGTGACATTTGTAATAGCGTGTTCTATTTTTATTAAACCTACAATGCAAAGATCCATAATCGTGGTTACACGGGAAAGTAAATATCAACAATATAACTAACCTGACACATGTCACTGCCAGCCAATTATAAAATGACGGGCTTAGGGGTATTAAATGGATAACGAGGGGCTTCCAGAAGCCTTAAAAATTTAACTCGGTATTTGCGACGAAAAATAGATTTTTTTTCCAAAACGTAATTTTCTTGTACTTGTGTAACTTTGGAACACGGCGTCTTATGGGAGAAAGTAACATTCAATGCACCGTCAATAGTACTTATGAAAAGGGCCTCTGGAGTCCCCTCTTGAGCGTTTATTGCATATCCGTCATTTGTTACCAAGTTACTGATTTTTTGTATTTCGAAACCAAACACGAATATTTTCTCAAATTTTTTAGCTGTTAAAATTATCGTTCATGCAATGGATGTCTTCCGCTTAAGTTTACTTCTCGGCTTAATTTTTGTAGCATCTAAAAATAAGATGCTTCACGTCGCCATCTTGAATTTGCAGCAGATTTTGTTTGAATTCTTTACAATTATCTTCATATAATACAAGTTATATGCTAGTCTGACCCAAGTGTGATCGAGCCGTCTATCAAAATCCGAAAGACTGTGCTAGGCTAATTATGCCACTATCCGACAGTGTCTTGCATTTAGGACATAGTGGGGCGTATTCTACGCCAAAATAAACTTCAGACGATTGGAGACCAAGCCATGATAACAGTGGAAAAACACACCAAATTGAATTAACATAGATGCAAGGTAGTCATGCTATGATCAAAGAATTATTTACGTATTTGTCAGGACTGAGTGTACACTTTTCACAATGTGGATTTATGGTGTACATTATTCAATTAAACCCCGAAGGCTAGAAATAACCCAACATGTAAACAGCATTCCACAAATACTTACAAAATACTATTACACGCTCTTTGCCGAAATATTGTGGCATGAATATTCTACCCGTTTCTACTCTTGTATCACATGCTGTACCAAGCCTGTACAAAGATACAACTATTTAAGTCGGGTTCTCCAAGACATCGCCCAGACTTCCATTGGACTATTATAACACCTACTCTGTTATTAAAATACAGGGTTGGGTACCATGCATGATATTTAAAGTTTAATGTACTGATCTACTACTGGCCATCGTGTCACTTGAATCTAGGCGAAAGGCGGTGCGTTCGAGATATGAGAGGGCGCATAGCAGCATCGTGTACACGACGTGTAAAAAACTAAAGTAAGCGTTAGTCAAGTGCGTCTGTCTGGGTGTAAGACCTGATCTTCATGTATTTTCAACCTGTATATTGCAATTATTTGCATTCGAAAGAACAATTATATTCAATGTAATCATTAAAGTGTTTGTAAACAAAGATGCGGTTAGGCGTAAGACTATATTTCAGTTTGTAAAGTTAATAATTTGTATTCTGTAAAGTGAAAAAACTTGTTGTTCGATGTACATGATTTCGAATATGTCAACAATCTTCTTGATAAAAGCTTCCTAAATCGCCGGGGGGGTTGCGAGGAACTGGGTGTTTTATTGAATATTAAGGAATCTCCACCTAAGTAACTATTTTATGAATAGAATGATTTATTTGTCGTCCTGTTATTATTTAGGAATCCTGCTGTGGAAGATAAAGTGAAATGGAATGCCTAAAGTGCGAAGGGGTCTCATCGAAATTATAAAAAGAATGCACAGACATTTGTGGAAAAAAGACATTTTTCTTTCAAAGTCCAAATATATATGCTTCAGTGACATTTATTTGGGTTTGGTTTAGTAAAAAGTTATTGTATTGCCGTAGAATCTCCTTTTAAAAAATGGGTCTTCGGGTCGGTCCAATGTAGGTCCATGTTCCAAGGTTGTCTGGCTTTATATATTATACAAGTCCGCTTGAAGTCGTACTTTCCAATACGGACAATTGCATCCTGAGTTGATTGCGGAGACGCCCAAATCTTTCTGCAACTTACCCATGAATAAATAGACTTACTTGAGCATTGATAATTGCTGACGGTATATTGGGAATTTGGACAATTTTTTCTTCGGAGAAATCTTCACTGAGTCGGTGGCCGGGGGAATCACTTGTCGAATGAATTGATAAATTTCTTCCATGTTGGTTTGTTAACGGTAGCAATTGTCTAGCGATTAAAACCATGTGATATCCACGGTTTGACCATTGCTATTTTTGGTGGTTGGTTTGGTTTTCGATCGTTGGGTGTATCCACTCCCTCCTCCTCAATAATCCTGGTACTTCGGAGTTTTGCCTCATTGAAAAATGTTTTTCGTTGAGATAAATCTGGCTTTTTATCATACATCTGACCTGACAGACCCCTTTGAGACACTTTGGGTCGCGTTAGCAGAACCAAACCTATCGTTCTTTTGCGCACCATAGGACTCTGTTTTAAATTATCCGATTTGAAGGATTATTTTAAATCTGACTTTGAGATCGTGGTTTGGGAGAGTTTTAAGATTGAATTCACTTTATTTCTCAGAAGTACTAATACAATCTATCTTGTTCTTTGAAACAAATCATATTCATGTATTGACAAGATATCCAAATTACAAGAAAGGCTAAAAATCTCCGGAACTTCTTGTAGATGTCTAGGATCACAAACCTTTTAAACCTTCCTTCAATAAGTCTTAGAATATCATGATTATTTTGGAATAAATTTTTTGATTCAAAATCCCGTCGGGAGTGGATTAATCCCGCTGGAAAACGGTCACATAGAACCTTTAAAATGTGTGACCAGTTAATAGCTTTTAGAGTCAGGCCCTTTGGTGCAAAACCGGCCCGATATGCTTAAAGCGCCCTTCCTAACCGTTAAATCGTGGAAAACGACAGCACTCAGTCACGCCGGGTTTATGCCAATTTGGAATAACTGTTTGCTGTTATAAATGCCCGTACTATGCATATAGTCCTACCCCCTCGTTGTGCATCCCGCTCGAACGCGGGATTCGACCTGAGCACGATCCTTCTTCTGCGGTCCACTTTTGTTTAAAAATATTGCAACCCAATGATGAAAGACATGAACCATGATATGAATACTGACAGGCTCTTCGCGCATCTAAGCAGATGCAATAATGTTACTAAACCGTTCAAAAATCGATTTGGAGATATCGATGTGATGAAAGTAACGTGAGTACTCCTGTAAAATTAATACTTGTCTAAAATCGGGCACATTTTCGCTCCATTAACTTTACCAAACAAATCTTATCCTTAAGATTTCCAGGTAAATACAAAAGCTTTCTTTGAATATACAAAAAACCAAATTTTGACCACTTCTCCCGTAATCTGAGTTCTGGGAGCGAGTAATAGCGATGGTGCCATGGCCCTTTAACTATCATTGTCATTTTAAATGCTTGAGTTAGTATTATTTCGGGTGGGGGGGGGGGGGGGGGGGGGGGGGGGGGGGGGGGGGGGGGGGGGGGGGGGGGGGGGGGGGGGGGGGGGGGGGGGGGGGGGGGGTGTGCGAAAGCTAGTTTCCATTAATAAAGATGGATTGTAATGTTCTGTAACATTAATGTTCCATCGCAATTCCTTCGCTTACATATTATAGACAGTAATGGGATAAATACAAACTTCAGGTTGATTTCGTACCAAGATTACTCAATCAGGTATACGACTGTAAAGACATGTCCTGATTTTAATCAATTGTTTTCCTTCCTCACATACAAATTTTCCATCAATTGACTACAAGGTCAGCGTATTGAGATAACCGGAAATAAAACGACGTTTATAAGATTTCCTGAACTCGGAATTTAAAACCACTTAGACTCTGCATATGGCAAGCCAAATGATCATTAATTCGATAACTAAGTTTTTTTCGACGATAAACTCGTAAACCATAACTTCCCTGATCTCGACATGTTGTACAACACCTCTTGATTTCAACACCACTTTTTGTGTTTCTATATTATAGTTGTTAAGGTTGTAATTACATATTATTCCCACAACATTCTAGCACCTTCTATGGTTCGCGATAATATATCTATAATCGCCTAGAAAAGCTTATTCCCCAAAATTCAATTGATACCGATCCTCCGGTTGTGTATTATGAGCAAATGCTTGTTCACGGGTTCCCATAGGCTACTTACTTGTAACTTTAATTTTCTGAAATCCGAATTTGCGGATTTCACATACGACGATAGAATTTGTATAAGATTGGGTCCACATGCATTACTGTGGTTTAACAGTTACTACTGATATAAAAATCTCAACCTTTTTTTGGGTAAAGTTCGAGGGGCGCGAGGTTGTGGATCACGAATGCTCCTTTAACGAATGGGTTTTCGGGTTGAAAACACTTAACACGTAGAATTCCAATAATTTCCAATCGCGGGGGGATCTCTAAAATGTAAATCCGTACTATGAATTTTTCTTAATAAATTGATGGTTCCAACAATAAACCGATAAGGTTCTCTTAAAGGCGCTATCATGATTTGCCAAATCGGAAATCGAAAAAATCAATCAAAAAATATCAGATTATTTTACATGTTTGTAACAGTATATTCTACTTTAACATACCCTGCATGTGTTAAGAACTGAAAGCATCCTATTTGTTAAGCAAAGTTTTAAGTCCCGTGTTTTTGCCCCGCTAACGGGAGTGACCGGATACACCTCCCAGCAATACTGCTGCATTTTTATAGTATTGCAGCAAAATATAATTATAATCGGATGCCTTCCTGGACGTCCAATCCAAGTTTTCGGCCATGGGCCTAGCATTTGGGCAACCACGCCCATGCAAGACAGTAATGTGCTTTGGGAAAAACAAATTGGCCGCCACTCTCACAGATATGACCCCTTGTAATGTATAGATCTTTTTTATTCTGCCAGGGTAACCAACTACCCTCTTCATCAATTTCCTTAGAAACCCGATGGTGGTGACGGGTTTGTGAAAAGCAATATAGGCCGTGGGAAGGCCATTAGCCGGGCTCCATAGACGATAACTCGGAATAAAGCGTGAAACTAATGTTGCGAAAGAGTCAACTGAACGATTGCCCTAATTGTTCACCATTGGTTCCCGGACCTATTAGTACCCGGAAATTGTTTACTTCTACAACTAGTAGAGGCCGTCATATACCACATGTCCTATACAACCCTTGAAAAAAACTTCTAATAAAGGACCTTTATATTCTGGTAGGCATATATGAATAATTACCAAAACTTTGTCCCGCCTTCTAGTAGCTGCTGCGTTGGTCCAGATATTCAAGTGTCAAAGGTCAACAGACCTTTATAACGGCCTATGATGGTTATAACTGCTCATCCCAGTGGCCTAAAAGACGAAAAGATGTGTCCGATACCCATGTTTGGGGGTCCAATAACCAAGTAAAACCATTCTTGAGGCCTATCCACGAAGTCCATCAATTAACTTCAACAGAGAAAGCACTTTTAATCAAAAGTTTCATGTTTTCGCAACATAAATTAGCCACTTCGTCAGTCTGTACAAGTATCACATAAACCAACCCAGTTAACCATAATCATAATGAAAACAGCCAAAATTACTATTGTAAAAACTTTTCTGGCCTTCAAGTTGCTGCGTTGGTCATATATTCAGTCAAATGTTATCAATGATCTTTAACGCTGTGAGGTCATAACAGCCAAATGGCCAGAACGCACAAAAGTGGGTTGATATACCCATGTTTGGGGGTCATAAAACAAACATTTTTTAGGCGTACCCAGCACCTCATTGCTTTTTCAGCATAGAAACCCTCCTTATAAAATCCGAATTTTTCCGGTCAACGGAAATTACATTCGTCAGTCTTACAAATTTACACACAATATTTACCTAATAGAGAAATAACAATGAAACAGCTACAATATTATTGTCAAATCAGTGAACCGTGTCCTTGGTACGAACTGAATGAGTCTGTGTGATTTTTAATGGATGGTACGAGTTGACAAGGAACCTTTTTGCATAAATATTAAAAAAGTCATTGTGTACGAATTAAAAACCCCTTACCACTGCTAATGAGCCACACATCAAACTCGACCCCGAAATAGTCGGTACAAAACACGCACCAAATATAAATACACACGGACAACACATCAAAGCGGGGGCTTTGATTCGCCTTCGCAAATGTTATTCTCTTAAAAAAAAACAAACAAAAACCGTAAACCAAAAAACGAAAAAAAAAACCTTCTGGCAGGTGGAAAGAATAACAATTGCGGGAGTGCCATAAGTAGCATAAAATATCATAACTAAATACAGTGTAATCGTCCTCTCACTAACCAGCTGAGAGGAAATACACTGTACTAGTGCGAGCTTCCTTCCATCCACAGCCTTACGTTTTCACAATTTTCTTTTTGTTGTCGGAAGAGTCGCAGACGGGTCGGCCAACGGCAGAACGCGAACCCCTGTCAAAAATGGCCCCCACCCATAGTCGCCTAGTGCTCCTGGGTCAAGATTCTTGTTCGATCATCCAAGAGGGATTGAACAGTGACACCCCTCTCCGCTTGACTAACACATGCCATCAAGAGACTTTTGAATATGGACAGTGTAGAACTCCAACCGACATTGTCCAAAATGTCTGAATGACGGCCCTTTATAGAATGCCCCGAGGAAACGTAAGCTCGAACAGTAAAATAAAAAATAAACCCAGTGAAAACCAGAAGCCATCACCAGCATGGTGGTTCTTGTGTGCTTTTTCAGATGACTGACGAAATCCAATGTGGCTCAATGTGTCCCCTTAGCTTGCTGAGGCTTCCTGCCTGTCCTTGCATCCCGGTCCCCCTGGCACCTATGGTAGACGTGGCGAACACCTGTTTCCGGGTAAAAGAAAGAGTCTGATTCTTGGCCAAAAGCCGTCATATGGAATAATAAAAAAAGACCTCCTTGCGCTCAAAGGGGTGATTGGCCTCGTCCTAGACACCCAGGTATATCCGAACCCCCTTGACCACAAACCACAGCCCCCACTAGAAGTTCCAGAAACTAGCTTTCGGCTTGGTTTTAAACGTTTCGACAATAGAATGCAAGACCCATGGGCAAATCTCACGCTCCGGAACAAGCCTACGAACTGGGGACGATCCGTTAACATACCTTTCACCAGACTTGGACAAAGGGGACTAAAAGAAACTGTCATGCCACCAAATGAGCCCTTACGGTTTTTTTGGCCTGTGGCTGTTCGGCAAAAAAGAAACCTCATACCGTCAGGACCTAAAGGTAAACCCACTTCCTGAAAAGACTTCCTTGAGGAAATTTGCCAACCTGGTCAACGGTCTCAGAAATTGCAATGGTACAAGAACAGATCCTATCGGCACACTTGCAGTAATCCTATAAGCTGTATTGACTTTGCCTGAACAGTGATCAAGCCAGCCTGTTCAGAAAGTGCCACCTCAGTGTACAGTCTGCCAGAAATCACCAGGACAGGTTCGGATGATGGTGTGCACCTCCTGGTACGAACGCGTCGGCTTTGAGACCTCTTACCAGGTCCCCCTCCTTTTGGAAGATTGATCTGTTCCTTACAAGCCGATCTAGCCGCCTGGGAAACCACAGCTGCCGTGCCCATATTGGGCTACCAGCAGGAACCAGGCTCTCGAGACAGAGCCACTCGAGGACGTTTGGGATCATTGCAACCTGTAGAAGCTATGAACCAAGCATTAAGGCTTATCAATCCTGACCGTTCCGTTGCCAGGCGTCCCGTTTGACTGCCCGGGGTTCCAGGTTCCAAGAGTAGCCCCTAATATGCCACAATCTGACGATTCATTACTGATGCGAACAGATCCACTTGTGGACGGTCCCACCATTTAGAGAATTGTGCGCAAACTGAAAGTAGAGCTGCACTTCCACCCGACGGGGCCCCCTGACTTTTGGCTGTGTCTGGGATTAGGGACCTTCCTGGGAGACAGTCCGCAAACCATTGTCCAATCCTGTCCCAACACGGGAGGCGATCCGTCCATAGTGCCCAATCTCGGAACGCACCCAATAGCCGAATAATCCTCCCCTGCATTAGCTGGGACTGATTACAGATTACACCCCCTAACTTGTTTTCTATTCACCACCTTCATATTGTCACACAGCGGACCAACATTACCTTCCCCTGCACGGGGAGTCAGTGCCGCAATGCCAGAAAGACTGCGAACAACTCGAGGAGGACATTTATGTGGTGATGAGCCACGGAGGCTTTGGTCAGAGGCTGCCCCCGAAGAGATAGGTGAGCCCCCAACTTAAACGCTCCGGGCCGTCAGTGTTTAAACGCATGCATTGTCAGGGGGTGTTTGATAGGTCACAGGTAGGCTGAATGGAACTCCACCCCCTTGCCCTCATCTTAAGTGGCAACATCCCCATTGAGAAGGTCTGAGGTAACCTTCGTCTTCCTGGGGAGGAATGTGGGTGTTTACCACTGCCATCAAGTTTTCATCGGCCAGCTAAAAACACATAAATTTTGAAACCTACATCCTCGAAACAACTGTTTGATCACTTTGACCGATTTTAGGGAAAAATGACCCCTCTCCCCAATTCAAGTTTGATCGAGTCATTGAGTTTGCAACAACTTTCGCCAGGGCCCCCCCCCCCCCCCCCAACCTTGATTGAGGGGGATTGGGGAATAATTGTAAAAGGTAAACCTCTGCTTTCTCAAAGACATGACTTACTCAAATTCGATCTCTTTTGTGAACATTGCCATGGTTCCAATATAATTGCATCCACGTGTTCGCAAATTTTTTTTCGGATATTGTAGTGGCTGCATCTAATATTAGGAAGGCCCACATTTGCTTTCATTTTAATATCGCAAATAATCTGTCACGGCACGGGCCCCTTAACCCTTTGGTAAGACAGACTCAGTGTTTTGGCGAAGTGGATGGTTGCCACCTTATATTTTTCTGTTTCACTTCTATCAAAATATATATGCTTTTATGCACTTAATACCCTAATTACCCTCCTGTTGTATGTTAAACTTGATTTCCCTTTCATAATCCCCAAAAACTTGAGCAAACTCACACCTTCCTGTATTTTTTTTACTCAACTAAAATTTGGCTTATATTTTAGCACAATCGGAGAACTCTAAGTTACCCATGATTAACTTTCCTTAAAACTACTATGATGTCAAATGGAGACTATTGGAACGTTTTTTGATATCACTGGAAAGAGTATGACTTATATACCAATCCACCTGTATCCAAATCATACGGGTCAGAGGCTTTTGTAACTAAGAAATCCAAAGGGCTTTACCACCCCCTTTAAATGGTTCAGGGGGACGAAGTTTAAAGTACTATTTCTTCAGATAGGTGCATACTCTTTTGAAATCAAGGAATGGTGCATTTAATCGTTTTTCCTATATGCTAATTGTTTTGTGACCCAAAAAAACTTGGTATCGACACTTCATTTGTGCCGTTTGACCAAATGGTTGAGGAGATAAGATCCATGATATGCCTTATAAAGGTCAATTGACCTTTGAACCTTGAATATCTGACCAACGCAGACTGCCCGAAGGCCGGACAATTGTTTTTTTCATAATATTCACATATAGCCCTACAGAAAACAAATAGTCCCTTTATTTGACTTTTTCACAAGGTTGAATCGCATCATGCTGCCCTCTACTACAACTGTTTAGAGCCGCCGACACCGGCCCTGGGGACAGTAGTATTGTAGCATATACAAGTAGCAGCCCGCAAAGAAAACATGACTGACACCTGAACTGCTTATGTCATTTGTATAATAATTCCGTATTTTAAATTATTTTTGTTGTAAGAGGGCGCTGTGCTTCTCTGTAGTAAAATCAGCCATGTTAAAAGTGGAAAACAAACAGTCCTTACCACAAAACAAAATGAAACTATCATGATCGACTGAATATGTGAGATTTTCGGATAAAATGGGGTTTATTCGGCGAAAAATAAGTATTTCGCTGAAAAAGAACAGTGGAAAACTCCCCAGTTTTAAACTCGAAGCAAGTTTTAATCAGTCGTAATCTCTTTTTCGAAAAGTGAGTTTTACCGTTTTGATACTGTTGTTTTTATCGCCTAAAAAAATCTAAAACCTTAACTTTTATCAGAAGATAGTTATATTGTTTTTTCGAAAAAAGAACTTTAGTCCCCAAAAACTTCTTTAAAAAATTTGAAACTAGTTTCTAACAGAGGAATTGCCAAACCCTGTTTATCACCTGAAAAACACCGTTTTCAAAAAACTGTTGATATCAACCATAAGCTCCACTGTATTTACTTGAAAAATTGATGTTTTTGTTTCAATGGGACCAGACTTGTGTCAGAAATGATGGGGTTCAAATTGAGCCTGCTTCCCCCTTCTTCAAGTGAGGAACATGATATACAGGGGAAGTTTGAATCGAGTATCAGAGTGTTTTTAGAGTGTACATTCAATGTCCTCCTTATACGGAATTAAAAAAGGATTATTGCCTAGTTTCCAACCTTTAGTTATAAAGCGCTATAACCCCAAAATGTTGAAGTCATCCTGGGTTAAAATTTCACTGGGATATGGTTGTCACCAATAACTTGGCTGGATGTTGCAAATGGTATATCACCAAATCCGTATTTACTCCCAGGGTGACCTTGAAAACCAACATGGGGCTAACCGGGGCTATAACTAAAGGTGGAACCTAGGCAAATATCTACTTTTAATGACGAGACGAACGTTTTAGTGTACATTAAAACACAATTTGACTAGATTTAAAATTTTCTCCCATGCTAATATTAACCCCCTTGAAGACTGGTCATCCTTCCGAAAAATTTGAATCCCATCGTTTTCTGATAGAAACCCAACGCTAAGAAAATAAAGTTTTAATCATAATTTCCTGGCGTAAATACCATCCAAACTACACACCGCTACAAAAAATCAAAAGGAATTACCACACCAAAGCACAAGAAGTTGTACACCACAACGGGTGACCAATAAAATTTTCCCCAAAGGATATTTTTCCATTTCCACTTTCTATGTGATATCTGTGAATTTTATTTAATCATAAAGAATGGGTAATACGATCATCTTACCTGGAATCTTTGTTCAGTTTTTGGTTGATGGGTTCTCAAGAGTATTTCCACTGAACAATTAAGTCAGCAAAACAGACATGTCCACGAGCAAGCAGAGTTGATCTGGTGAGCGGGGGTGGGGGGGGGGGGGGGGGCATTGAACCGCATGCCCTAATCCCTTATCCGATTGGAAAGATTTCCGAGCGGTTTCTAACCATTACATACCTGTGTGCTGGTGCAACCGTCTTGACATAAACGAGCACCCCGAATTGTTCATTTCTGTGCCTGCCTGAAAAAATCGCCGCAACCTCGGGTTCCAATGTTTGTTAATGATATTTAGATAACCGTCACATGTCAAATTTCCATCAATAAAATGGGGCCCACTTAAGGTTATTGTTACCTGTAACAAGCTGCTAAACTGCATTTCCCTGCGATCATTACGTCTTGTCGTAGACAAAATCATGGGAAGGGCGCCCTTTTGGCGCATACTCTCACACATTTTGAGAGTTCACTGAGCCAGTCATTGGGAAAATTGGCCTCATCAACAATTACAACAAGTCTCTTAAGAAGCGCCCTGGTCTGTTGATTAGCTAATTGTCATCAAGCCAGTTTATGTAAGGGCCTTAAATTCGAGTTTATTGCACCCACCTGGTGATTAATTTTCCAATATATCACTTGAAGGGGGTGTCCCCTGACTAGGATTAGGTATGTGTCAGCCCCGAAAAGTTTGCACATTAGCGCGTAATGCATTTCAAAATGGCACATTGTTATGAAAAAAATGCTATTGTATTTTTCAATTATAGACAGAAATTTTATCCAGGACTTAAACGAAATAAATCTACATTCCTTAAGTGGGCTTAAATATTTAAGTGTCCAAGATGGACGCCGTAAGGAGCTGTTTTGTTAAATGTACTTAAAATGCCAAATTAGATGGGGTAAGAAGCGGGTAATTTTTTAGAGCACCAAAAGAGAAGGATTTAATGACATGGTGTATGCGACATGATATAACATCATGATGGCGGCGGTTGATTATACCCGCTCTGGGTGACATTAATCAAGAAGAAAACACCCCTGCACATCTTTTAGACATATAAGAACCATAAAAAAAACTATTGATAAAATTAATTTTCTCGCAATTCTCTTGTACTTCTGGATAATTGCAGACCACTCAACACTATTTGGCCGCTGGGTGGGAAGGAAAGCTGATCTAGGCAGTGAGTCGAAGGAGTCCGGGGTACAAGTCAACAACAAAGATAGCACTTGATATTCTCGACAAAGAAAGAAACTTAGGGCCAACATATTTAAATTGTCCGCCGACATATAGACAATTTTTTTCACTTTTCCTATGGCATATTGTGATTTTTAGGGAAAACCCATGACGTCACTGAGTAGTCTTAAATACAGACCACACCCCATTATTATGATTTTATTGAATCAGGTTTATATGAGTTGTGGTTCCTGGGAACTATTATAGAGTCAGTTTAAACTACGTTATATGACCGAAGTAGTAACCAGCTATAGTAACGGGCAACTCTCTAGGACAAGTCAATCCCACCTTTAATATTTTTAAATCTTGCAAATGTTTAGGGTCATTATTAGAGTGTGTTTTTAACGTCGAAAAAGATGAGTAGGGCTGCTTTTCTTCCTGATTTACGTACCCTAGAGTGAATATAATCACCGCCATCTTTAAAAAACAAGCTGTGCGTAAACTATAAATGCCATAATTCTTTTGGCGCTCCCAAAAATATCCCCAGGTCTTATTTTCAAACAATATGCCATTTTAAGTCATTTAGCAAAAATATGACCTCCTTGCGGCGCCATCTTGGACGCCTAGATGTTTAAGCCCCCTTCAGGCTGTTTTAAAAATTGGTAAAGTTTGTAGTCGTGGACAAAAAGGTTTATCTTAATGATGAAATTATAATGGCGGTTAATAAACAATGGCGGCCATTTTGAAATGGCAGGACACGCTAGTGTGCAGGCTTTTCGGGGTGGAAACATTACCTAATCCTAGTCAGGGGGACATCCACTTCAAGGTGATATATGGGAATTAATCACTAATTGGGTGACTTTGCAACGACGGAATTGATTGATGGCAGCTTATGGACTAAATCGCAACGCCCAGCTTACCGTTGAGGATCACTGAATCCAAATTATGTCGTCTCACAATTTGGTATGGATGCCAAATGATGTCATCACTAACGATTGCGCTGAATGAAAAATGACGAGCTGAGACATTTGCGACACGGTTTCTCGTTATGCTTGCCTGTGGGTTGGTGTGGAAGCTCTTCTTACAGCTTGAATGTTCGCAGGTGTCTGACGATACTAGGCCGTCCGCTCCGTCCTCCTTTGTTGACATTTTCCAAAATTCCTCTGCTTCAAACAGTTTTCTCATGTTACAGATAGCGGGCTTGGTTTGTACTCTCACTCCAGGGAACCTGTTTGGGCATTGCCGTTTGCCACGCTACATAGTACCAGTTTGGTAGTTAAATCTTAACCGCGAAGGCTCATTGTTGTGGCGTCGTAAATTGAGGTGCCATTCCTATATAGCAGAATGTTTAAAGTTCTCGTTAAAGAAAGATATCTGGCTGAATGCACAACTGCACGCAACAGTATGATTTTAGATTTGGAAAATCGCCCTGAGACCAAGACAGAAAACTGCTATTTAGCACAACTGCATGCGATGATTTCGATTTGAAAAAAGCCCGGTTTCCAAAACAATAATGTTACTTATATTCCATCATGAAATAACCATGGACAAGTCTGTTTGTGATCGCATGTTCGTTGTGGACCATATCTTGAAAACCACTCAACAAAATGAAGATGCCTCATGACCCATTCTTTATGATAAAATAAAATCACAGATATCAAATTACAAAAAGTGGAAAAAAGTTATATATTTAGATTTTGGTAAAAGTTGTATTGGGTCACCCTGTAGGCCTATGTAGGATGGCGCGTCTTGCAATGCAGATGGATCTCATAGAGTTCACGGGCATAGTAAGAAGAAAATCTGTGAGTTGAGATATATTATGTAGGAATAAATACACTTTAACACGGTAAAGGTGTACAGAAAAAAAACAATTTGTTTGTTATATGAGACAGTATTGCAATGGCCTATAGGTCTGTGTACGGTGAGCATGTACACCGGCTTTAAGTCAGATCTCAAGTGGTATGGAGGCACGGAATGGTCGCAGATACAAGGACCATGCATTTATTAACTTTTTCCTCTGTGCCAAAAAAAACCCTTTTAGCCTCACCCATCCATACCAGAATCTTTGATGAGACTACCCTGCTCACAACTGAAGTGGTGTGGTTCAAAAGAGCTTTTGATTAGCCCATTATTGTCTTACAGATAGATAATACAAGACTTTTGAATTGCAACGTAATGAAGCATGGGGTTGCAATACCTCCATCATCCGATGATAATGGAAGAGCGTGTATAAGGGGTTAATGACTACCTATGAGGCATGTTTGACATTTTTTTGCATAGTTGTATTGGGTATCATAAGAAGCCCCATTGTATTAAAGAATCTTTAAGAGTCCATAATGGGCGGGCGCTTTTTGATCTGGCCGCCGAATCCAATATAAGGTTTTATTCCAAAGATATAAGCATTTAGAGTCAACGTTGGTGACCAGATTTTGCATTAGTTTATTTTTGAAGTTATTCCAAAAAAAGAATATAATCTATAATCTATAAACGAGATCAAACATGACGGCGATTTTCAAAATGACCATTTATATCCAGATTTAAACCGTTTTTGTACTCATATTTGCAACAATATAACACATGATTGATAAAAAGAACACTAATCCAATAAGGACTTACATGGCGTAATGAGCTTCAAACATATGTTTAAGGGTGTGTGTAAGGCAGAATCTTAGTCAAGCAGGGGAAGGACAAATGTGTTCTATTACTAAATTTGTGATTGAGATTAACGCCCCCCCCCCCCCCCGGTCAAATGGCCATTTTTGAGTTTTTTCATGTTTTAATGCTTAACATGTTTTCTTTTTCCATATATTTTTAAGACAGAATCTATATATATAATATTAGAAAAATTTTTTTCCCTCATATTTTTTTTCATTTTACTTTACTATGTTACGCAAACACTGGCGGAACTGCAAAAGGGTGGGTAATTTCGCGTTTAACGCAATACGCGTCGGTTGCTAATTCGGCGCGCGCGAGCAAAATTTGAAGTAATGAGCGCATCAAGAACGCCTTAATGCATCCATTCGATGACGCATACCCCCTTGTAACTTTTTATTCAATTGTAAAATGGCTGCCCACTTGAGTTGCCTTTTGCACAGAACGTGATTTTAATTTCACGCTTTGAGCCTCATAAAATTGTTTGGATTTTTGATATCAAGACCCCATATGACGTTAAATTTGACCTGGTGCAAGCAGTGTGAAAAATAAGACAACACGCTTGTGTATTGGAATAAGGCATATTTTGACAAAATGGCGATTTTCTCTGTGTTCACTTTCGGGGATAATTCGTAATTTTTGTTTTCCCAGTTACTCGCATCCATCTCAGCACAGTAGAATATAGAGTATAGATCATCAAAATCTAGGGTCGGTATTTTTTTAGTTTTTGTTAAAATCAAGATTTTTCCACTTTGCATAATCTGGGCGTGCTCCAAATGTGACCACGCGATTTGCCCTTTTTGGTAATTATTTGAAAAATAGTGCCAAGCATTTGAAAAAATAAAAAAGGGAAATACCGACCCTAGAACTAAGACTCTGGAATAAAAACGACGAGGCACATTTTTATAACATTTCTAATAATTTTTTATAGAGAACCCAAAAAATGAGTGAAATCCCATTTTTTTTCATGATTTTCAAAAAAAAAAACTATTTTGGGGAAAAAAGATTATCATATTCGGATTCCTTGAGTCATTCCTTCAAATATGATACTTTTATATATGTTTGGAACACAATTTAGAGATAAACGGCAACAGTTTCCTTTGAAATCCTGCTTTAACAAATATAACAACACCTAACACCCCCCTTACCTAACAATATGGAATTAAAAATCGCGGTGAAATGTTTAAAAAATAACAAATTGAGTGTTGCCTTAGTGGGTTTGATCCAACGGATTTTTGCAACAATCCCATCATTCATTATGATTTTGGTAAATGGCACATTGAGGATGATCACATAAAAACTATGTCCCAATGCAAAAAGTTAAGAAAAAATATAGTTTTTTCTTATATTTGAGAACAAGAGGTGACCCCACCCCCACGACCTATCACATTTACATTACTCTACTTTATTATGGGTTTTATTTGGGTCATTTTCTCTTCAAAAGTCGATTCTGTGTTAAGCGTTCCTATCTTCAACTACACTCATATGGGTATTATATTTTAAGTAAGGTGATCTGCACTGCATAACGGGATTCGTGTAAGCCATCCCCTGGGTTGGTTGATACCGGACGTACCATCCGCTGGGGTTGACTTCGACCTTTAAGTCTTTTTTATCGCGTATTTGTATGCGTCTGTGTGCCGTAAAAGACATATGGTTCTTTGTTGTTTCAAAATACTCGTGGGAAAATTGGCACAAAGTAACCTCACTTCTGTGCACTATGCAGTTCATTGCTCTTCTTATATTTTGTGGAAGACTATTAATTTATGACAAATTAGTTTTTCGAAAATCTTTATTTTCATGTTTAATTTCTGCGAATGCCTCGTATTTGGGATTTGCTACATGATGTTGCTATTGGAGTACGGAGGTTCACGTGTAATTTCAATGATTGTTTTTTAGAATGCCGTGTTTTCAAGAAAGTGATATAATTTCTTGCTATACACAGGTGTATAATAGCAACATCAGCAGGATAACAACATTTAGCATTCCCCAGAACGTTTGTTTGGCTATTATTATAGTGTAACATTTTGGAAATTATCATTTTGACAAAATATTTATGAATGTATAATACGATTCCGACTAGCTTACCAATCAATCATTCAGGGACGTTCGCGAGCCCCTCGCGAGCCGTATAATTTTTTAAAATTGTGTCGGTAAGATCGGTATTAATGTTAAATTCATGTAGTGGAATATTTTAGTGAATAAATTTTTAAAGTATTTTTGAACAATTTTGTAATGATGAGGGTCCCCCCTTCCTTCGATTTTTGAACCGACTTTTAAAATAGTGTTGCCTTTAAACTTTTTGATTTGCCGACATCATTTCAAAAGTTTTCCGCCTCGCTACGCTCGCTGGGTAAACTTATATTTATTGAGCGACCGTTGGGAGCCGGAAATTTTTCAAATTGCGTCGGCAAATGGACCGATTTCCCCCCCCCCCCTTAAAAGGGTCTGGGGACGTCCCTGCAAGCACTTCTTACAACTGGTATTTTAATTACTATTTTAATCACTCTAATTTAAATTTATTATATTACGTATAAAAACAAAATATTCAATAACTTACTCTTGAAATAATCACAAATTTTGTTTAACCACTGCTTGAATGTTACCACTGTTTTGGTATTGTTTCACAGAAAATTTCTAAATATTGATTGTTCAAAATGACTGTTCAAATTTCAATTTTACCGATGGTTGTGATAGACATGGACCTAATAGAGCTAGAGAGGAGGATCAACCACACACGAGTTTCACACGATTTCACAGACTTATCACGTTGCCGGGCCGCCGGCCTTTTGTTATTAAATCCTACCAACATCCAATTTACCGGCTTAAGGTAATGTCGATACTTGCCCTCTCAGCAGGAGGGAAAGCGCTTTTCGGAAGTTGGGCGCGGGCATACTGGAAGGATGTTAGCCATTTTGGCAATTTGCAGCAAGCGCAAAAACATGGGAGAAAATCTATCTAAGACACAAAGGTCTGAAAAATATGAAACTGTAGTGCAATCAAAAATAACGTTTTATAAAATGTGTAATCATACTGTTTTGGGGAATTAGTGGGTTGGCTGGGTGGTGGGTCCCCGTGTGCATGAGATGTGCCCTAAGTTACGCTTCACAGCCCATGTACTAGACCATCAGACATAACAAAAAAGTGAGGTTAGACTTTTGCTACCCCGTCACTTTTTTCGCTAGAGGGCATTTTCAAAATGGCCCGCCAAAATGCCATTTAACACCATTTAATGGCGTTTTAATAGCCTCATTGGGGTGAAATGGCCGCAGTTTTTGTAGTTTGTTTTCTACTTTTGTTTATGTAAATGTATAGATCGGTTGCATTCACCTCTTAAAAATTATTCCTTATTATTGAGGGGCGCTCCTCAAAACGGCCGCCAAATGCTATTTTACACCTTATAAGGTGTTTTAAATAGCCATAAAATGTGGTAACATGGTCCAGTTTTTTCAATGTTTTCCCTATATTTGTTGTGATGTCATATTTATAGAGTGGTCACATTCCCTACTTTAAATGTATTTTATGGAGGGCGCTTTTTCAAAATGGCCTGCCAATGCAATTTAGCACCTCAAATGATGTTTTATATTGCCAAAAAAATGGGGTGAAATGGCCCTATTTTTCAGTGTTTTGCGCCGATTCTTATATTTGTGATGTCAAATGTATAGAGTGGTCATTCACCACTAAATATTTCCTAATGAAGGACGCTTTTCAAATGGGCCGCCAAATGCGATTTCCACACAGACCCAAAGCCTATGTCCTGAGAAATCCCCAAATGTGCTGCAGAATTTTGTCTTCGTTTTCATCATTGGCCCATGCATGTTCTAACTTGTTGGTCATGTGATTTTCTCCTCCTATACGAGATGCTCACAGCATGAGGGCGATTGCTAATTATCATTACGCTGCCATGAGTAAATCGTCACAATCATTTTCGCTTCAATCGTGGTTACAACTGAGATTGTTTTCTATAGTTTTGAAGAGCTGCTGAATCATAATTTTTGAGTGCAGCCGCTGGGAAAGGTGGGGAACATTGTCAAATGGGGGGAGGAGGTTAGCAACAGGTAAATTTGAAATGAGAAAGTCAATGTACACCAATATTGGGTCTCGTTATAATGATTAAAATGGTAGAGTCAGGCGGGTAACCAGGATGTGTCGAGGGTGATGACTTTTTAAACCCTCAATTCGCCGGGGTTGGCGAATTTAGAGCAGTGGCAGTGGTAGTTTCTAAACCGAAATTTTTTAAACCTTTTTTTTTTCTTTTTCGACCAAAAACACATAAAACCATATTTGTGTGCCTTTTTTGATCCCCCTTTTCATTTTTTTTTTGGGGGGGGGGGTGGGGGGGGGGGGGGGGGACTGGGGGGGGGGGGGGTGCGTTTTGTCTTTTGTGTGTGGTGTGGTTTGTTTTTGTATGTTTTTTTTTTTTTTTCTTTTCCTCTTTTTTCTTCTTCCCCCCTCGCCCGCTGATTACGGGGCTTTTTTTGGTGGGGGGGTTTTTTTACAAAAAAAAACAAATATGTTTGTCTAGGTTTCGACCTTAGGTTTAACAGGTTCAAGTAGAAAAGAGCAGAATTGCGAACTATATCTTTTGTGTAGTAAATAAAAAGAGTCAACTAGAACTTAATCCTTCACCTCAAATGCATATTCAAAGTTAGAGATGACTCGGATTTTGATGACGTCACTATGACGTCATAAGGTACTAAAAGTATGAAATACTGCATATAGGAAGAAACATTGATATTTTGCAAAATTTATGGCAAATAAATAATAATCTTGTAACCTTAAACATTTCCTCATGTAAGCGTATGACGGTCATTATGAATAATGTTAGTATGTTGGTACTCAATTTAGTATCAAAGAAAGAGGAACACACCTGCTCTCTTTGCAAAACTAAAAAATCACATGTCTGTGATGTACTAGGCGTGTTTTGGTATTTCCCCCTCCCGAATGGGGGTGTTCCACACCCTATCCACCACTTTGGGCTCACCCTTTACCTTTGCTATAACCCGGTGGTCATGAACGTAACATACATGTCAATTTGCCAATTACTTAACTCATTTGACACGGAAAATGGGGGGTTTAGTTTAGTAGGGCGACAAGGAATAGAAGAGAGCGTAACACACCCGCCCCTCGGAAGACGAGGATTAATTATCCTATAATTTATACATTTAATTAGGGTATAAAGTATGACTAATCACACTCATAATTCAGATTAAACAGACATTGGAATCATTTCGACATGGTATCGGCTATCAAACAGCCACGACGGTAAACAAATTCAACATAACCGGAAGTTAAAATATTACAATTTAGTGGTTTTTTCGAGGTAGAATTCCACGTATGGGCGCGCTTGGGCACCAGTTCAGAAGTTATACTTTGTTACAAGGTACATTGAACTTTCATAACACCGTTTCTCAAGAGTCGGAAGTGATCGGAACATTTTCATATTATTTTCACAAGATTTTTAACAATTACGGGTCACAAAATCACCCAAAATGCAAGCTTATTTTCTAAAGTCGTAGCTCCACAAAGGAATGAGGGATTTTGATGGGTTTTCGGTATTTTCTGAACAAAATTCTCCTTTATTTGGTGACAACAACTTGCCCAAAAATGATGGAAAATTGAATGTACAATGCACTTTCTAAAAACCCCTACAGTCAGGGGTCACAACATCCGGTCAAATTACAAAGTTTTGTGGACAGCTTTTCCAGTAGTCACTGCATCGACCGCGGCAAAGAGATATAGATCACAGATGACTTCGGTGTATGCACATGAATACACATCGAGAGCCTACCTTTTGTCGAGATGAATGGGTAATCGAATTAGATAATTGGTGGTTTTCGCGTTGTTTGTCCTTCTCTCTATTATCATGATTATGTCCATGATTAGACACTGCTGAAAATGCAAAGGTACAGGACAATAAACAGCCATCACTATGTGGTACAATAAATTGGCGAATATCGTATTTTCATTGCGTATCATTCTGTTTTTCAAGCGTCATTCTATTAATTTAATTTTTCAATTGAATTTACTATTTTGAATCTTGTATCTCGATTCATACTGATTCTGCAAAGTTGGCAATTTTTTAAATTCGATTTTCTCTGCGATTCTGTTATGCGTCACTATGTAATACACCCGGCGAATTGTATTAAAATTGTTTAAAAATCTGCGATTTCTTTTATTTTCTGCTTTAATTTTTGTCCTTGAAAATTTGGCCGGTGATCAGAGCAGCGGATATACAAGTGTCGCTCTATATATTAAGCTCTTCATCATGTAATCAGCTTCAATTACATGGTGCTTTGAAAAGTGGCCACGAAAACCTCTTAAAGGTGCAACGAGAGATTCCAAGTCATCCATATGTTCTGTAATATGTAGCAATTTCATATATATTAGACACTCAATAGATTCCTTACCTTTTATTTGGCTACAGAAATAACAAAATGAAAACAAAATGTGAATTGAATATGCTTATATTTCAGTAGAAAACATAGGCTAAATTTCCTATTTGCTCCTATAGGAAATTTCACAATTTTGTACCAAAGAAACAGTTCTCAGCTTAATCCTTTCAGATGGGGATATTTTGTATAGAAAGCTTTACACCAGTGCAAAAATCAGAATTCTCACATTTTAAGAGACACTTGTAATTTGAAATTTCTCGTTGCACAATACACTATACAGATACAAACATTATAATGCACACAAAACATTGATAATAATAACATCGATTATAATACAATTCACACATACATGTAGATCCTCACAGCTTACGATTCAGGTATATCCCCATATATTCTTAGTATTGAAGACAATTTATTTTTTTTCTTTTATATCTTGGTCACAATATGTCAGTAATATAAAACATCATCACCACCGCATCAATGGACCACAAATGTCATCGTACCCCTGCCCAAGAAAGTGGATCTTTCCTTCATGACTACCGGGGATCACTCTGATGGTAATTTTACAACAAAATTCTGTTAAACAGAATTCGACCATTTGTTGATCCAATATTTAGGAGCAACCAGGCCGGTTTCCGTCCATACAGCAGACACACATACTTCGGTGGATTATGGAGGGATTCAAAGACCGCCGACTTCCTCTTACTGGGACTTTCAACGACTTCAAGAAAGCATTGGTCAACGACAGATTGGTCAACGACAGTCCAATCAATCATGTAACCGATTTCAGATAGCTTGAGTCTATGGTTGGATCTAGTGCAAGTGACCCAAAAAAGTGCAAAGCACTGCCTTGGATGGCTTTCTGGACGTTGGAGCAGTTATGGAGAAACCCATCCACACCTATAACCACCGCAGTGAGCCTGCTCAACAGAATGTATGTCACGGTTTTTCTATATGGATGCGAGTCTTGGGTCATCACAAAAGGTATGGAAAGCAAATTAAATCTGAACATTAAAACGAACTGACCATGTATTCAATGTCACCATTTACACCATGAGCAGCCCAAAGCCTCTTTAGCATTCAGCATATCGCCAGTTCCATTCAACTGAAACAGCCATTCTTCGCGTAGTGAATGATTTGCTCTTGGCGATAAAGGCAGTAAAGCAGTTGTGATTTTCTCTGATTATTCTGCCGCATTTGACACCATCACCCATTCCATTCGAGCGTCTACAAAGTCGCTACGGAATCGGGGGTACTGTGTTTTATGGTTCAAATCATATCTTGCTAATCATTCTCAAGCTGTTGTTGTCAATGATAGGCTTTCAGAAATTCATATTCTTCTTTACGGTACCCCACAGGGATCTGCCAAGGGACCTCCTCATTTCATCCTATATATCGGTCCTTTGAGTGACGTGATTGGTGCATATAGCGAAATTATGCAACATGATGTATGCAAATGACACACAACTGTATTTAGTACTGCAGTCATCCAAGACATCTGAAGCTATTAACAAATTGGAAAGTTGTATCTCTGATGTAATATCTTGGGCTATCACCGATAGGCTTATGCTGAATGATTTGAAGACGGAGATTGTATACTTTCAATCTTAGCATCGCACGCTTTCCAATCTACCATCTATTGTTATCGGTGATGCCAGAATCGACAGAGCAGACTCTGCTAAGGATCTTCGTGTTGCACTGGATAGGACACTTCAAATGAAGACCACATTGCACGCTTTGCGTCCTTTGGAATCTACAAGATTGGACGGAACCGTAGGTATTTAGATCAACCTACCACAGAACGCTAGGTTCAAGCTTTTGTGGCCACTAGATTAGGCTGTAATAACTCTCTGTTGTGTGGTCCTCCATTTAGTCATATTGCACCTTTACAACGTATACAGAGTTCAGCAGCAGACTTGTCACTTTGACAAACCTAAAAGATAAAGACCCATCCGTTTCAAAATCTTACTCATTACCTTAGTTCTATAAGATACGAAATTTTATAGCTCCCAAATATCTCGGATAATATTCCAAGTATTTCTCTACGCTCATCGTCGAAAGGTCTTCTTAGTGCTGGTGTGAGTGTGTAAGAACTCGACATACTCCGTATGCCAGATGATGAACCAGCTAAACGTTACACTCTTTATACACCATCATAATAAAAAGAGACCAGGTCGGCAAAATACGTAATTTCTGTTATGGGGAATATCACAATCTAAGTGCTTTTATGATTGTGTGCTTGGTCAGCTGTCGGCCTAGATGAAGCGAAAGGATTGTGACGATTTCCTGACGGCAGCGTAATAATAATAATAGGCAACAGCGCCGTGATCTTGTAGATATGGCGCTTTATAAAAGCTAAATATTATTACATGTATTATTATTATTTATTTTTTATTTGATTATTTATTATTAAGAAGATGAAGACCATGATCAACATTCTCCCTGAGTAGCGATATGAGTTATGTTGATAATTCGATCATTCCCTTAGTATTATACATGTATATTAGAGGAGTATTGCCATGGACCCATTAACGAACAATTAGTCCAGCTCCAGTGCTTGAGCCACATGACCTTGCACAAGAATCTGCCCCAAATGTTTTGATGGTGTCTAGCAACGTCGACCTGCTGATTCCAAATCTCGGTGATGCAGCTTCGTAATCCTTGAGCATTTCGAGATAGGAAAGGGGGTATATTCAGTGGCGTAGCTAGCATGTTTGGGGCCCGTGGACAAAACACCAACCTGGGCCCCAAGGTTAGCACGATTCATTTTGCTTCTTCAAAGCAGTGGCGACTTTTGGAGGGTCCTTTATCATTTTTCACTTTTATTTTATCGTTTTCATTTTTTTTTAACCATAGGCCACCGGCCTATAATGCAAGTGGCCTATGTAAAAGACAACAATTATAAAATATAGAGGCAGATGCAATACGAATCATGCGACCCAACCACCCCCCGCAGGGATGCTTAATTCTTGGAGACCAAATTTCAACTTCAAGTCATATGAGCGCCATTTTAGCATCGCACCCCTCGTCTATACAACACGCAACCACAAACAAAAAGACTGAAGCACACACATTTTTATAGTTAACCATTGGAATCACCGCAACTTAACAACAATGTTGCTAAAATGTTTATGACCAGAAGCGAATACATATTTTGCCTTTCTTCGTCGAGATTTGCCCTAATAAACGTAAGCTTTTTAATAAATCCTAATGCAAATTTTAGATTAAAATTAAAAAGCTCTTCGAACGGGACTTGGACCAACAGATTCATTCACGTGGGGCCATTTTAAAACAAAATATTACTCAATATACCTCTGCAATGCAAATGAATGAACAAGAGCTAACATAACACCTTGAGAGGCGCCCGCTCCAACATCTTGAAAAGTTTCAAATTTTCTGAAGTACGTGTTAGAGATGACTAGACTCTCGCTCTCCCTCTCCCTCCACTCTCTTAGGCCCTCCCCGGGCCCATTCCCCCTTTTCTGCAGAAACTAATGTTAGACTTTAGAGTTATGGGCCAATCGGTATAAAACCCTTCCCAGCATACCCCCAATGTTGGTAACTGAAGAAAGGTTATTTACTTTTTCTCAATTTATATCCTTTGAAATCTTATGGCTATAAAGGATGTTTAATTTTGGATGTTATGAGGGAAAATGTGCCCCATTTCGGTCGACCAACATTAATTTTCTCACAAGGTCTTTGGAAATTACAAAATCACGTTTTTTAGCTCTCACATCAAGATGGAATTTTTTTGAAATATCGGCGCGAAACTTTAACAGATGGGGTTTGGAGGTGAAGGTCAGTCTATCAGATTAACTTTCTATTTTTTTCACCTGGCCATCACCCTTTAAGCAAAGCATTCAGGTCTGGATTTGCCATTATGTCAAATACGGAAAGGAAGGGGTCCAAAAAGAGAAAACACAGTGCCCTGGGGCCCATAATCCGTGTCAATGACTCCACGCTAACGCAAGTATGCTTTAAGTCCTTCCAAGGGTCCCTCCGGGCCTTTTTTCTTTCCAAAGTCTTTTGTTTTTCTCTAGAACTTTCGGGGCCCCACCCCAATTCCTCATTCTGAAAAAACCTAATGCTAGGCATTAATGAGTAGCATGCAGGTCAGAATGGCCATTTGGTTCAAATATAGGCCCAGAAGGTATCACAATTTAAGTACAGAACAACAAACCAAACCGCGGTGATGCAGCTCGCTTCGTAATCCTTGAGCATTTGCGAGATAGGAAAGGGGTATATTCAGTGTCGTAGCTAGCAGGTTTGGGGCCCGTGGACAAAACACAACCTGGGCCCATAGGTTAGCACGATTCATTTGCTTCTTCAAAGCAGTGGTACTTTTTGGGAGGCCTTTACATTTTTCACTTTTATTTTCGTTGTTTCCATTTTTTTTAACCATGCACCGGCTATAATGCAAGCAGCCTATGTAAAAAAGACACACTGATAAATATAGGCATATGCAAGACGAAGCGTGCTACCCGCCCAAGGTAATACTTGAAATTTGGTACCAAATTTCAACAGTCAATAGTCCTATGTCGCACATTAGATCTCTACCCTCGCTATCAACACCGCAACCAAAAATAACAAAAAGACTGAAGCACAACATGTTTATTAAGGTTAACATTTGGAATCACCGCAACTTACATAGATGTTCTAACTATGTTTTGACAGAACAATCCATATTTTTCGTTTCTTCGTCGAGATTTGCCCTAATACCTAACTTTTAATAAATCCTGAATGCAAATTTTAATTTAAATTAAACGCTCTTCGAAGCGAACCTTGGCCAACCAGATATCAATTCAAGGGGCCATTTAAAACAAAATATTCTCATAATACCTTCGGAATCAAATGAATGACCAAGAGCTAACATAATACCTGAGATGCCCGCGCCATCAACATCTGGAAAATTTTTCAAATTTTATGAAGTACTGAGTTAGAGATGACTAGACTCTCGCGCTCTTCACATCTTCCTCCCGTCTCTTCCTCCACTCGCTTAGGGCCCCTGTCCCCGATTAGCGTGTGCCCAATTCACCTTTTCTGCAGAAACTAGTGTTAGACTTTAGAGACATGGGCCAATCGGTATAAACCCTTTTAAAAAACCTTCCCAGATACCCCAATTTTGGAACTAAGAAAGTTTTTACTTTTCCATTATCCTTTGAAATCTTATGGCTATAAAGTATGTTTAATAATTTGGATGTTATGATGGAAAATTGTCCCCATTTCGGGGTCGAAGAACCAATATAATTTTAAAAAAAAAAAAAAAAAAAAAAAAAAAAACGTTTTTAGCTCTCACATCAAGTGGTCGTTGAAATATCTGCGCGAAATTTCCCTATGGGGTTTTGGATGAAGGTCTTCTATCAAGATTAAAACTTTATATATATTTTTAACAACTCGCGGGTAACCGGGGGCTCATCACCCTTAAATGCAAATGCGATTTCAGGTCTGGATGTGCCATTATGTCAAAACGGGAAAGAGTGGGGTCAAAAGAGAAAACACAAGTCAGAACCCTTTGTGCCCATAATCCGTGGTCAATGATCCACCTAACGAAAGTATGCTTTAGTCTTGCAGGGTGCCCCTCGAGGGCCTTTTTTCTCCAAAGTCTTTGTTTTTTCTCTAGAACTTTCGGGGCCCCCAATTCCTCATGTCTAGAAAACCTAATGCTAGGCATTAATGAGTAGCATGCAGGTTCAGAATTTGCCATTGGGGGGTCAATATAGCCCAGAAGGGACCCACAATTTAAGTACAGAACAACAAAAGCCACCGCGGGGGCCCGACTAAGGGCACTGAATCCAGTGCTATTATGATTTGGTATGTAGGGGGCAGCTGTAACATAGCCCATATATTTTAATGCAGACATGCCTACATTGACATTACGATAGGCCTCCTCGGTATCAGTACAAAATGCAGACTTGCCTACTTAGGTAAGGCCCTCGCTTATGATCCAGGCAGCTAGAAGGGCCCCCGGAATTAATAATATAGCGTGATCGCATTAGGCCCTTTAATTTAACAATTGCAAATCTTATCATTTTCTTCTCGCCTCCCTTCTTTGTTTCCCTCTTGTTTTTCTTTTTTTTTTCTTTCTTTGTTTCTTTTTTTCTTTCTCCCTTCTAATCTTTTTTCTCCAGTCTCTTTGGGCCCATAACCTCTCGGGGCCCGTGGACTTTGTCCCACCCTGTCCCTATGGTCGCTACGGCCCCGGATCATATTGCAGGGGTAAATTTGTTACAACATATGTGGTTAAAATATGTCAATATAACTTCTGAAGATGCATGTTCCTCTTGTCATTCTAAGAATTAAAGAAGTTATTGTTTGGTATAAATGGCTCAAATTCTTCAGGTTGTTTGGAATAATAAGTTAATTATATAATTATTTATTTGTTTGAAAGTTTGTCTAATTATGGAGGTAAATATTTAAAATACGGCCCACGGGTCACGGGGATTCAGACTCTAGCCGGTTCAATACCTTGAGTAATTAACATGAAGTAAGTATAAAATATTTGTATACTAACAATTTTGAAAACAAATTTGAAACAAGCGGACATCTAAATATCTTGCCCTCATGAGGACCTTGAACATTTTTTGGGTCTTGTCGTGCAAACACTGGAGGCTGTAGATATATAAACTCTACTTTTTTATCCGTTCGAACCATATCAACATGTCCTATACCCTAACTAACCCCTGTGAAACGTTTACAAATTACCACTGGAATTATTGCTTCCTTCTCTAATATCCAAACTGCTCAGGATGACAACGTTGCATGCTCAATATGCTAGAATAATCAAAACATTTTTGTCTAAACTCTTGTGCAAGGTCATATGTGACCACTGCAGGACTAAATGTTTTACTGAAAGCTACTTCCGATAGCTTCTAACCCTTGATTGGTACTCTCACTACTTATGCTGACCTTCAATTACAACATCTTACAAATTACATTTGCTGGGCAAGATTGCCAAAGAATTTCTTCTTGGCTGATCTTGTCATTTCCGCTTTACTATAATGTTTAATTTTCTAAACTTACTTTTGCATGACCGCTTGACATACGGATCTCAGACCTGCACGATTTGATAAAAAAAGGCACTTCCCTGACATGTCCTTAATTTAAATGAGTGTCAGCAAAATAACGTTTGTGCAAATTCTAACAGATGTCGTGCCGACATTCAAATCACAAGCAATCATGGAAGGAACAACGTTAGATACTACAATCACAAGTGATTTTGGCAATCTTGAAAGTTTTATTGCTTCCCTTGATGATACTGGAATGTTCACGACTGCTTCTGCCCCTAAGCTGGACGGTGAACGCAAAGTATGGATGGAAATCATCATTGATATCGTTGTGTGGACCATGTGTGTTTTAACGACCGCGGGTAACGGGCTCGTGATTTCTGTATTCATTGTTGATCACCAAGTTCGTAGCAAAGTATCCAATTTGTACATCTTAAATTTAGCTTTGCCTGACTTTTTGGTCGGTCTTAACTCACTCTTATTCAACAATCTATACAGGATGTCAGGAATGTGGTATTTTGGAGAGCGTATTTGTAAGATGTGGTTAATTCTTGATTGGACTTCGTCTAATGTTGGCGTATGGGCTATCGTGCTTATAAGTTACGACCGTTACGTATTAGTCACCAAAGGTTGGCATATGACAAAATACAGACGCGTATGAAATTTTATACAATTTCGGTAGCATTGTGGGTATTCTGCCTCTTACGTTACATGGTTCCTAACATAGGATATGATTTTTGGAATGAACAGTCGTTCGATTACTCAGTTGAGTGTGGTATAATCTTTGAATACCTATTCGTGGTTGAAATGTTACATATCGTTTTTAACATTTTGCTTCCTGTGTTGTTGATTATTTTCTTCAACATGACTATCTTTGCAAATATACGAAAACGCTCCCGTGGATTGCCTCGCAATTGGGGATCTTCAGTTCAGCCGAGCAGCGGAATTGAAACGGAGAGATCAGAATCAGCTTCGCGGAATGAAGGTACAGGACTAAATGCTAAACGAGAAGGGACTTCTGATTTACGGAAACTACGTCGAAGCGCCATTACGCTTGGGTTAATTGTTGGCGTATCGACTCTGTGTTGGATTCCTTTCCACGCGTACGTCCTTCTTACACTTTTAGGCGTATCTGTAGACGTCACGCTAGCTAGCTCTACGTACTATATCTGGTGGTTTAATTCTACAGTTAATCCTTTATTATATGTGGCGACAAATCCCGGAATAAGGCGTGGAATGATTAAAATTATCCTTTGTGGAAAATAAGAATTATAAAACGTGTATGCCCTCAAGTTAATAATAGGAATTGCCGTTATATCTGATAACTGTTTCAATAAAATACACTCTTGCTCATAAAGTTGGAATTTTTTTTTTTTCAGACCCAAAATGAATCTTAAAATCTATTTTAACGCCTCAGTAATCATATTAGAGTAGGTGAATGATTCCGGGGAATGATTGCATAGTGAGTCCCCACTACCCAGGTGAAGTGAATCCATGCATAATTTGAATTACGTAATCCCTTTTGTTGAGAACTATAAAATATCAGCATTGTCAATACGCCGAAGAGTACTTGCACTCCGACGGGAAGGGTACAAACAAGCCAGAGTTGCTGATTTCCTCGGAATATCGCAGCTTACGGTCTTTAAAATCCTCAGACATCATCTAGAGGTTGGTCATTTGAGGCCACGGCAATCTTCAGGACGACCACGATTGGATACCATGGCGAGTGATCGCCGCCGATTGCTTAATCCTGTGTCGTGAGTCCCGGAAAATGCCAACGAGCCGTCTTAGTCGTTTTGATGAATCACGTTTTCCTCAACTGTAAATTGGCTTCAAAACCTGCGGCAGGGGCGCAAGCTACCATAGGGGCAGGGTGGACAAAGTCCACGGGCCCCGAGAGGTTAGCGGCCCCAAGAGATGATTGGAAAGAAAAAGGATTTAGAAGGGTGGTGTGGGTCAGTACTTAAATTGTGGATCCCTTCTGGGCCTATATTTGACCCAATGGCAAATTCTGACCTGCATGCTACTCATTAATGCCTAGCATTAGGTTTTCTAGAATGAGGAATTGGGGGCCCCGAAAGTTCTAGAGAAAAACAAGACTTTGGAGAAAAAAGGCCCTGGAGGGAACCTTGAAGACTAAAGCATACTTTCGTTTAGCGTGGATTCATTGACACGGATTATGGGCCCCAAGGTGACTTGTGTTTTCTCTTTTTGGACCCACTCCTTTCCGTATTTCACATTATGGCACATCCAGACCTGAATGCTATGCATTAAAGGGTCATGGCCCGGTTTAAATATATAGAGTTTTAATCTTGATAGAATGACCTTCACTCCAAAACCCCATCTGTAAAGTTTCGCCGATATTTCAATCCATCTTGATGTGAGAGCTAAAAACGTGATTTTGTAATTCCCAAAGACCTTTGTGTAAAATTATATTGGTCGACCGAAATGGGGCACATTTTCCCTCATAACATCCAAATTAAACATCCTTTATAGCCATAAGATTTCAAAGGATAAATGAGAAAAGTAATAACTTTCTTCAGTTACCAAAATTGGGGGTATCTGGGAAAGGGTTTTATACCGATTGGCCCATAACTCTAAAGTCTAACACTAGTTTCTGCAGAAAAGGGGAATTGGGCCCCGGGGAGGGCCCTAAGAGATTGGAGGAAGAGAGAGCGAGAGTCTACTCATCTCTAACACGTACTTCATAAAATTTGAAAATTCTCAAGATGTTGGATGGCGGGCCTCTCAAGGTATTATGTTAGCTCTTGTTCATTCATTTGCATTGATGGTATTATGGAGTAATATTTTGTTTTAAATGGCCCACGTGATGATATCTGTTGGTCCAAAGGTTCCGGTCGAAGAGCTTTTAATCTAAAATTTGCATTTAGGATTTATAAAAAGTTAAGTTTTTCGGGAAATCTCGGAAGGAAAACGCAAAATTGTTATTGTTCTGGTCACAACATTTTAGCAACATCTTATTGTTGAGAGTTTGCGTGTGATTCCAATTGTTACTTAATAAAAAATGTTGTGCTTCAGTCTCTGTTTGGGGTGCGTGTGTATAGGCGAGGGGGGTGCGATGCTAAAGGCGGACATATGATATGACTGTTGAAATTTGGTCCAAGAATTCAAGCATACCTTGGGGTAGCCGATTCGTTCTTGCATCTGCCTATATTTTTATCATTGTGCTCTTTTACATAGGCCACTTGAATTATAAGCCGGTGGCCATGGTTTTTAAAAAAAATGAAAACGATTAAAATATAAAGTGAAAAAGAGAAAGAGACCATCCAATAAAGTAGACGCCTCCCGCACTGCTTTGAAGAAGCAAAATGAATCGTGTTAACTTGGGGCCCAGGGTTGGTGTTTTGTCCACAGGCCCAAACATGCTCGCTTCGCCACTGAATATACCCCTTTCCTATCTCGAAATGCTCAAGGAATTACGAAAGCTGCATCCACCGAGATTTGGAAGCCGAGGTCGATGGTGGCCTGACACCATAAAAACATTTGGGGCAGATGCTGTGCAAGGTCATGTGGCTCAAGCAATGGAGCTGGAATAATAAAACACTAATAAACATGTATAATACTAAGGGAATGATCGAATTATCAACATAATTATATCGAATCAGGGAGAATGTTGATCATGGTCTTCATCTTCTTAATAATAAAATAATCAAATATTTTTAATTGTATTAAATAATAATAATACATGTCATAATATTAAGTTTTATAACGCGCCCATATCTCAAAGATCACGGCGATGTTGCCTATTATATTATTACGCTGCCGTCAGGGAATCGTCACAATCATTTCGCTTCATCTAGGCCGAAAGCTGGACAACGCACACAACATTAAAAAAAGAACTTAAGATTGTGATATTCCCCATAACAGAAATTACGTATTTTGCCGGGTCCTTTCCCGAAAGTGGTCGTACGACAGTCGTAGGCTCTTTCATTCGCAACTTTTGCGTAAAGTTCACACTTACGAATTTACTACGTTCCCGAAACCTTGGATGACACTTAAGATTTTTTTCAAAACTTACGAAAAATCTACCTCTGTCGTAACTAGCACGTACGCGTTTTCAACGACTGTCCAGGCGTTCCTGAAACTTAACTTAGCCGCATGATTATCGTAAAGTTACGCGAAATTCTACGTCTACTCAGAGTTGACGTAGACTGGCCAAAGCACGATAAAGTGATATCATGGAACCCATTATGGAGGAGATAGTATTCGTGATTTTATATGGAAAAAGGGATGATAGGCGGGAGATGATTGTAGGAGATTATTCCACCAATTTTGAACATGTTTTGAAGACGGGGGTCACTCTGTGTTTGGATTTTGGTGAGTCGTCGTGTGTGTGTGGGGGGGTGTCGGGGGGTTGTATGTGTGTGTTGTGTGTATGTAGGGTGGTTTGTGGATTTTTTTTGTTTCGCTCAGTGTCACCCAATGACCGATTCATCAAAAAAAACTAATTTTAAATAATATGTAGGGCCTATTCTCTTGTCGAATTTTCTCAAAATTTCAAAAACTTCTTTTGTTTTAAATGAAAATATGCCTTCTTTGTGTCTTTCAACCTCATATTTTTAGGGGCATGTCTACCAAAAGACCCTCCGACGTTTTAGCACATCACCGTTACTTCAAAGTTTGAGTGATCCCCTCCCCCATGTTGATTAGGTAGGGATAATGAGTACAGCATGTCTAAATTGTGAAAAGTATATAAAACTGTAGGGTTATTTTCCATTTAGTAAGGAATAGACGTGTTGTGTTTCTGTAATGTAGGGCCTAGGATTGAAACACGTCACAGAACATCGTTATTATGTAAGCGTAAAGGCACTGGCCAGATTTAGGGCATATTGAGAAAAGGTTCTTTTGTATAATTATACACCTAGCTTACCGACCTTGCATTGAAATTGTAAGAAAAGTAAACATATTATTATTGTAAGGGGTTGTCTGTAAAAAAAGGTCAAATACTTAAATTCCCGTCTACAAGATAATGTTCTTGTGGCATGCAGTATATTGAACACACAAGTATATTAGTCATGTGAGCTAATGAAGACGAACAACTAAAGGGGCCTCTACCGTAATTGTGTCATTTTGAAGATATACAAATTGGACTCGCGAGATGTCACCAAGCGTCATTCGTGTTATGAAGAGTGGGATCACGAGTGATGATAAAGCTGTTAGCAGAGTCAAGGGTTGGGGTAGCAGCTTGTACACATCAAGGTTTTACCGCCAGACAAAGTATAGCCTAAACCCCCCCTATAACTGTTTTGCCTAAAAAAGTAAACAATAAAATAATTTTATGTAGGTTTCATAACCAACTTGAACCTCTAACACGTAATATGTTTCATTTGCTCAAACAAAATCTTAAATCGCCAAATGGAGATACAAAAATATCGGGTTACGAAATAAAAAAAATTATTACTTGATCAGTTCAGAACCATAATCTTTATGCCGGATTTGACCTACATTGCCACATCTGTTATATAGGCTATGGTATATATTTATTGAGAAAAACGTCAAAATACCGAGATGTATGCCAAGAAGGTTAGTATGTATTGCATCTTGCAGTAATTAAATTAAACGTTTATGGTAGCTGCATGTAAATGTTAAACAGATATTGAGTTTTTAAATATATTTTATAATAAAAAAAGGACCATTCCGAAATTCCGATTTAATTAAAAAAAATAACAACAATAAGAGTATGGTTACATCTAAATTGGTCCCAGAAAGGAAATAAACAGCTCTCACTGAAATAGTTACTATTATTAAACAGTTATGAAATAATTAAGTAATAACCGTGATGAAAAAATTAAAACGAATAAGACCAAGTTGATCGACATCAAGGAAACACGGTCCGAGTGGTTTTAATACTTGTTTATAGACCTACCAAACATAAAAATCATTCATACCTGATAAATAGGCACATGGTAAACATTCGCAAACGTGTCTCAGAATTTTGCACCCAGGAGGCAATGGTTTTGGGTGTATAATAATTATAATCGGCCTGTTTTGATATTAGAGTGTATCGTGGTGAGCATGGCTACAGATCGCATAGATCTGTAGCCATGGCGCGGATGTTAAAGGGTATATGTTTGATAGAATTACTTTTGCAGGGGAAGTTTCTGGAGCTTTTTTGAGTATGCACAGGTTCATTTAACAGAAGCATGATTGATGTGAATTCATTTTTTTTCTTAATTTACATGATATTAATTTAAAGATCTTTTGAACAAAGCTTTAAGAGATGATCTTTTTAATGGCACTGGGACAGAGACGCCATAGTAAATGCATGTAGCAGTTTTCACAAATTACGTTTGGAAATCCCCAATGCCAAATCGAGCAAATCGTCGTCCTACCCGTACCTGTACAGAAACACATGTATAGTCTACACATTTGATCGATTACGCTGTGACCACAGAGATACAGACTGCTTGCTGCTTTGCCGTTTTCATTGTAGTTATAAACGGTAACGAGATGAATAGTGTGGTGTCACGTTCAGGTACAGGTCAAGTGTCAGGATCAGATATCAGTTTGACTCTTCGGGGGCGACCGATATGTATACAAGACGGGACTATGTTAAATCAAAGGCGGTACATGACCTTCTGCCCAAGTGCTATTATTTTTTTTTCCAAAAAAGACACAGTGGTATTAGTCTAAACAGTCACAAAATGTACATTTTCCCTACTGATTCAAAAACCGACGTACGATGACGATAAATCGGTGTTTTTCCAATGTAGGGATAAGTAACTTCATTTTACCGAAATGCGGGTCCCCCGAAGCAAATAATAACCAAATCAATGCCGTGAACGTCCTCAAATCCTTTAGTTTTTTTCCAAAAATTGGCTGTATTCCATAATTAACATTCCTTTTTAAGATGCAACATCTGTATAGGTTCTTAATAATTAATATTCAATTTTGTCCCCGCATGAATGTGAAAAAAGAGGGGCATAAGTCTACAACTGAAAACATAGTCAGCCGGCTAAATACCCTTACCGTGGACTGCAATGAGCAACGGATCCCAGTGTTAGTTCTCCAGGCTTGACAGCCATGCGCGCGGCTGCGGGGGTGATGCGTCCAGACAGAAACCCCAATTTTAATTCCAATCAATGAATGGATGACCTTTAAATCGGTTTAGTTTAATGTTAACGAAGATTGGTTCGTAGCTTTACTGGTAGAAATGTGACTTACGACCATCTTAAGGACACTGTCAGGAACGCTACTAACCATGTCGTAACAACAATCTACGCCATGCGTAAGAGAACTTTACGGTCCTAGTTTCGGGAACGGGACCCCTGGTCTTTTCATTATATGGTGTATAAAAAGAGTGTAACGTTTAGCTGGTTCATCATATGGCATACGGAGTATGCGAGTTCTTACACACTCACACCAGCACTAAGAAGACCATTTAGCCGAGCATACGTCGGAGAAATACTTGGAATATTATCCGAGATATTTGGGAGCTATAAAATTTCGTATCTTATAGAACTAAGGTAATGAGTAAGATTTGAAACGGAGGGGGTCTTTTATCTTTTAGGTTGATCATAAGTTTGACAAGTATGCCTGCGAACTATGTATACGTTGTAAAGGTGAAATATGGGAAAATGGAGGACACACACAGAGAGTTATTACAGCCTAATCTCGTGGCCACAAAAGCTGGAAACCTAGAGTTCT
>JAMKCH010011453.1:0-25187 GCA_023653785.1 Ophioderma brevispina
GAATCGTCCTAAAAGTTCCAAAATGCTGCACGTCAAAAAACAATCAAAGGGGTGCAGGCTAGCCTAGCTCAGGCCTAGACTAGGTTTAGTACACAAGTCCAAAAAATGGTGTCCGTTACAACGGGCAAGGATATAAGAAATTGTTTCTTCAATGGGAGTTTTTAAAAAATGGAGAGTTAGGTCAGCATCATTCTTTCTAACCATAAAAATCCTGCCAATTTCTGCTATTAGTGTACTTGTCTTTAGACATTTGTTTTAATTTTGAACGTATATTTCACTGACATTTGACTTAGAGAATAAAGTATGATTGGGAACCGGTACTCTTTTGCGACGAATTGAACCAAGGCGATACCATTTTTCAGTCGGAAGAACCGAGGGCCGGAGCCGAGTGCTTTCCACGCAAAAATACTGGTGTCGCCGGGTTCAAATTGTCGTAAAGAGAGTACAGGTTTCCCAAAAATATACTTTATTCTCATCTTAAACATCTTTATCATTAAGGTCATCTTTATCCAAATTTGCGATGCTTTCTGCTTAAAATACAAACAAGAAAGGATGCCACCACCCAGTGCCAACAAATCGAAACAATCCGTTGACGAACGATCATACGCCACGAGACGCAACGTAGGCAGGCGCGCGAGAAAGTAGCAAAACGCGGTTTGACGCGAGCCTTCAACCTAAAAATAACTTCAATACGCAGCGCGTACTACCTGGCGTTCAAATTAAAACGATTAACAGCGGCATCAACCAATGAAAATTGCTTACATTTTCACAGATGTTTAAGAAGTATATTATCGATGTTTATTGAAGCATTATCTGCGACACTGTCATAGAAACGAGATCAAACTGACCATGTATTTTTTACGATCGTATAATTTCAAAATGGCACTACAACGGCTCCAAGTTGCTATGAAACCCTATTAGGAATAGCGCCGCACACTAATGCACTGGCAAGTTCAATTCCCGGCCCTGGTGGTCCAGGGACTAGCGGGGACTTAGCCGGGAGTGTACATTTGCTGTCGTGACACCAGGCACTTTGTCCCATCTACGTAGGAGAAATCCTGGGTAGCAGGGCTTACATTTTTGTACATCCCCAGCTTAGTTCTGCACGCATAACTCCACATTGTGTCTTTAACATGTGGTCATGAACGAATGTGGAGTTATGCAAATCAGATACATTTCCCTGTGACTACCTCAACTTGTAGTCTGCTGAGCATGACTCCTCCTTATGTACAATTATCAAAATGCCATTAACTTAATCAATGGAGGAGTCTGCCAAAATAGTGTGTAACTGTTATGACAAAATTTTGTTCTCGCATTCTCCAAATAATGTTCACGCTTAAGGCGAATAATTTACCTGATTCCCACCTTCAAAAGGATTACTAGAGTGTTATCAACAACAGGAGTCGTAATATTTCATCAACTTTTTATGAAGTGAAATTTAATAAATTTCAAGAATTTGTACTAAGATTCTGCAAGGTGACTAAGTTCTGATTTTGTATTGCCAGGTGCCCCTAAAAATGTTCGATATACTCTGTTTCCACTATCAAAACAACTTGAGACCCCCCCAGTCTTGAGTTAATTTTGATATAAAAAATTAAAAATTATAAATTGCAATTTTGAAGAAAAATTGCGGATACATCCCCCTTTGCCATCAGGCATGAATTAATGAAGCCAAAGGGACAAAGTACCAGAGATCATACATACGTCACTTGGATCAAACACGTATTCGTTTGTTTACCAACAAGGATTAATTTTATGGTTCTCCAGTAAGCACCTTAGATGGGTCAAGGGCCTAGATGGGGCCCGGCGCCCCTCATTCGAAATAACAACCAGTCGTGCGTATATGCTGAGGGATTCGCTCTAAAGCTGTTGACACGTACAAATTGTCTTATTTTCAGAAACAATTTTTAAGCAGTGGCGACCCCAATTTTGACAATGATAATAATAGGGAATGTGCTAAGTATCATCTCTGCAAAATCAGAAAATCCATCGCGGGAATCTTTCCATATAGCTACAAAAAGTCATTATTTGTCATAGCTATTATAAGAGCGAAGCGCTAAAAAGATAGCCCGTAGCCAAATCGAACGAAGCACGAAGGGGGGGGGGGGGCACTGGTTGCGACCGAGCTTCTATACCCCCTGTATTAGCTGGAGGAAAAATTTCCTCACATAAATACTCATGAGATGAGCGCCGACATGCATCAAGCATTGAACGCGTCAGCGCGAGACGCATTTGCTCTTTTCGCGCATTAAAAACACCGAGTGTGTATTAGAACATTTGCATGATGTTGAATGTTAGTTTCTAGGGTGTAGACATACTGGCCTTGTTTGCTTGAATTAGGCCTATGAATTCTTTTATGATTATCCATGCACTTTTTAAAATACATTTATATTTTAATTTTGTTGTGGAAAGAAATGTACTATTAGTAGTATTCTTAAGGTATTTTTATGTACATGTAAGCTACTTGTATGATGTTTGAACAATGCAAAAGTTGGCCACATGGCCACTATGTTATTTTATTAAAAATGAGCACAAATCCTTCCATTATAGCACATCGTCCGTCGTACGTCGGTGTGGAAGGTTGTGGGGGAACATATAAAAGAATGAATAATGTTATTCGTTGTTAGTTTTGCTACCTTAACCAAATAAGCAATGAGAGAGATTTCAAAATAAGGTTATTTGGTAGACACAATTGCAGTCAGCCAGGTGGGATACGCATATTTTACTTATTAGGGGGGCCTACTACAAAGTTAGGTGTCGGGTGGTGTTTTGAAATTGTGTCGCAAATGGACAATTGTGCGGCACACTATAATTTAACCGTCGGTTCAAAAATCTGGGGTGGGGGGCGGGGGTGGGTGGAGGGCTCAACAATATCCATTCAAACTGTTGGGTTCTTCGTATATTAAAGGGCTTTGCAGCGATACTACGAGCGAAGCGGAAAAAAAATGTGGAAACTGCGTGATTTTAATTACAAATCAGGGATAAGTGTGTACAATACAATATAACTGTTAAATGAGAAAACACACAACACCAAAAAACGTATTTGAGGGAAATTTCATACCGTCTCCTGCACATAGACATACAGCGACGGCGTCTAAATATTGCACTAAATTGCTGATTGTGGTTTACACCAAGTACAGAATAAAAAAGATCATGTTTGTGTTGAGGTCAAACTGGGTGATCATGGTGCACAATAGCACGCTGAAAATCTGTGATATTCAACCGGGGGAAAGGCTTTGTAATCTCAAGTCGGAATTTCGATACAACGTATAGAAATACAGAATCAGATAAAAAGTACCTGCCTTGCATGTAATAGTAATAAACGGATTTCAAGCCAACCCTTTGGTAGGTTATGTTTGCATTCCATGTCAGTAACAAAATCTAAAAATATGAATTTTTATTATTTTTCGATGTTCGGATTGGCAAATCGCTGCCTGTCCCTTTAAAAAGGGATTACCGATTTAATCAATTAAAGTTCCCATTTTTTACCTCAGAAGCTAAATGAGATTTTAGTTCCCCTGCTTGAAATTTCAAAATTTTAGCATAGGACCACTACTTCGGGGCGCGGCCCATTGCCATACCTGAAAAAGTTGAGTGTCTACCAACCCCCCCTTCAAACGTAATCAAAATCCTGTTATAAAACATTTACCAATATGACCGGTTGATGCTTCGAACAAGAAAAAATCTACTTTTTGCACTAGTCTGCCTTAAAAATCCATAAAGCAAAAGTCGGCATGAGTTAAAAGACAAAACTCAAAAGTTGTCTGTACCCCATGATTCCTCGTCACCTCGTGGTATTTTGTTCATGAAAGTCGAGGGCGTTGAATTATTATTTATACACTCTTATAACGCGTATTTTCAAATTCCAGCACAGACGAGATTGCCTCCGGGGTCGTAGATTGAGACGTATCGCGGGAACGCTTAACAATAAAACTACGCAACCGCAGGTTTCGAAATTGCCAAGAAAGGTCGTGCTTTCACTGCGTGCTCAAAAACGCGTCAGGTACGGCCCTATAGTATTTCTGTGATTATTTATATGTTATAATAGCGCCCTCTATAATGCCCATTTTCCATAGAAGGGCGGGAAACTAATTTTTAAGAAAATCATATTTGCCCCGCAATTAAATTTCATAAAATTTACCAAAATGTAGTTAGTGGACTAAATTATTCCAATTCAGTTGTCAAAATTGTGTCGCCAGCGATAGATTTATGTATTAATTCTTGTTTTGTCAATTGCCAATAACATAAATGAACTTTCAAACAGCTAGTGAGCTTGGTCCAGGGTACCGTATGTGACCTTCCGGATCAACAAAGGTCACATTGGTTCAGGGTGGATGGTTGCAATCAGTCCTGTCATGTCATGCCTGTATGAGAAAGGTTGTTTCACCATAAAATTAATGATTCTTTTTGTTTTTTTAGACAACTTTTGGATAGGCAGTTCAGTTACCACCCTTTACGTAATCGTGTGACCGACGACTGCACTGAACGCTGTGTGTTGGTTTGAGAGGCAAACCACATTCTTACAGAATCTCAATTTAATGTCAAAATAATGCTAATCCCAATGTCTCCCCCTTTCATTCCCTCTCAAATATGTTTTGTCGCAAGCATAATCTTCCCCAGCTTCTAACATTCTAAACGGATTGACAATATGATGTAGGTTGGTAGCTATCTCATGAGATCCTTGATAGGTAATCTCACAAAATGAGCAAGTTTTCGAGCACCTTTCAACGCCCCATGGAAACGCATGGTAAACATAGACCCAGCCCGCATGGCACATTTTGATGAGTTTAGACATTTAAGTTAATAACGGTGACTGACGAATGTGTAAATCGGAGCGTTGCAACTGGTTACAGGCCTTAAGAGTGTGGGTTTTGGAAAGTTTCTGATTGACAAGCTACGCTGGGGTTGTTGATTGTGAATCAGATTGCGTGGTTCCGAGGATTGGAGTTTTGAAACATTCAAGATTTTTTTTTTCTCCACAACGAAAATATTTCCAGAAAATCAACAAGTGTACTAGATACCTATTGATCAATAGAATTTTTGTATTTTTTTACATCAAAGATTGGATCGCTAAAAGTCTCCGAAATGGAAGACTAATATGAGTAATGAGTAAAGTGCCACCAAGAACCCAGCTTGCATGCCAAAATTGAACGGGCAAACCTATAATGCAGTATGTGGGCTCACGTGGCGGTGCTGATTCTTTTTTGACAGTTTGTGATGTAAAGATACCAAATCGTTTGCATCTAAGTGAAATATGAGAACGTAATACTTTCATAGCGATGTATGGGCTTCGATGTAGAATGAAGCATTTAAACAAATGTATTTCCATTATTAAAAAAATCCGCCCGAACCGAAATTAACAATCGTTTTTTTTTTTTTTTGGATTAGACCTGCCTTTATACCGGTCCATCAAGGTGCTTCTTGGAATATTAATTACCTAGGCAACGGTCAGATTTAAAACCAGGGGAGAATGCATTATTTCAATTCTTTCGGCGAAAAAAGGTCGCATTAACCGTCGCTTCCGTTAAAAAATCTACATTCCCTTGAAAGTTCATTGTTCCTCCTCGACTTCTTGAGAAAAAAATCATATGCACACTCTCTCGTTACATTTTCTTCGATTCCCCTCAATTCCTCTATTTCCATGGCCGTAAATTAATGACCCACGCCCTAGTTAATTTTTTAAAAACATTTTCACGCGGGGGGGGGCGAGGGGGGATGGTCACTCCAATATAAAAATTAAGGGGTTTAAGCTAGTGATCTCGACCCAGAGGCATTTTGGTGGACCGTGTAAAAATAGAGGTCTTGGGTGAGAGAAGCCAAATTGCCCAAAATAGGGGATTTGGACGACAAATTGCTAAATTATCAAAAACAAAAAAACAACCTAAATTTTCAAAAAATAGGGTTATTTGGGTGAAGATTTTCAAAATTCTCTCCCCCCCCCCCCCAAAAATAACTTATAGGGTCTTGGGGTGAGAGTGGTAAACCTTTAAAAATACGGCTCTTTGGTGGCATGATGCTGAAAACGAGGGTCTTAACAGCTTATATAATTTGCTCATTTGGACAAAAATATGTAAATTAGGTCATGAAATATAATTTTCAATCATGTGTACAAAGTTATGTTTGTAAGTGAAGAACACAATGAAATACAGATGGATGAGTTGTAAACTCCCACAAACTGCAAAATTTCATGAAAAATCTCAAATGATTGCCCACTTTTTGCCACAATATGCAAATTGCCCTGCCATATTGATACAATCTCTCTTCATATGTGTGTTGTTAAAGGCTTGAGGGGAAACCATGAACAATCAGCCGATAGCTTGTAAACTTTCACAAAATGCAAGAAAATAACAAAAATCTAATTTTGCACATTTTTGGGTAAACTATGCATTAGGCCAACTTAAGGGAGCATAATTGGGCTTCATGGGTTCATAATTATTGTTTGTTTATGCTTATAGAAAAATCCTGAAAATTTTCAGATTGTATTGTGATTTAAAAAATATACAATTTTGCTATTTTTGGTCCAAAATTGCTAATTAGGATAAAGAGACTATCGAATAGACTGCAAAATTCTGTGAGTGTTTAGAGAAAAGTTGCAGACTGATAATTGTGGAAATTTTCTTAAGTACATCTATATTAAGAAATCAGTGGTTTTCCTTTTCATTGAAACAAAAATTTTAAAACTTTTTCCTTAAAAAATGATTAAAATTAGTTGGTAAATAGCGAGTCAAATGCTTGCAATATATGTAATCTTTAGGTCAATATAGTCAGGCACATACCCTCAATAAAATAAGTGTTATCACTTTTATCGTAAGATCTGCACAATTTTGTGTTGAAAGTGCAGTCCACGTGCTTGGCAAAATAAGAAAATAAAAGGGACTTGACCTCTTGACCAATTGGTTCCCAAAGGACTGTCTGTACGAGTACAAAAAAAGGAATAACTTTGCAACGGAGTGTCCGATTTCAAAACTTGAACGTTTCTGAGTTGCTGAAGAGTCTCTTCTTTCATATACAATACATTTAAATCACACGGATGCAGACACTTATTTTCACCTGCTGCCTATTTTGGAGGTTAACTATTCAAAAGGTAATAAGGAAAATATAAATCGATTTGAATTGCTTTTGATATTTTGTTGATTTGTTCGTCGCAGTGTGCAAAGTTGGCTCTCTGAAATGGCCTGATCATGCTGGTTTAAACAGAAAAGGAAAAACCCATACTGGTTTGCATAACTCTACATTCGTTCCTGACCACATGTTAAAGACAAAAAATGTGGGTGCTGCCTTAGCAGAACTATATCCCCGCTATGTCCCGGCCATACTAGCGGGCTTCGGTTGTGACAATCCCCGTATATTCTCGGCCAATGGGGGCGGGGACTACTTTAAAACTCTGTACAATCCAGGCTCGGTCCCGGCTATGCGACAAACAGGTCTAGCTATCAAAATGATACTACATTTGGATCACCGGATGTCAGAACCGAGCCCCCAAAAAATTTCATACATCCGGAAGTATGTTGAGAACAAAAAAACCTCATTTGTTTTAGTATTGTGCCACACCCTTTAAATTCGGCCGGCTCAACAGAATAAACTGCATGTTGAAGGAGTGTGGCAGAATACTGAATTCATCCCGCCCGTCTTTTGAACAACTGCCGCTAGGCTTAGTTAGTGGAGAGGGAGATAATAAGCGAGAGCGAAGCGAAGTCTTATAGACTAACGCGTATAAACGTATTGAAAGCTATTGAAAAATCTTACTCTGAAAGGTTTTAAAAAAATATCGACCCTCATTTGATCCCCTTTACGTTCTTACCATTCGGAGATAAAATCGACGGGAAAAACTTGGAAATTTTTAGTTTTGTAATTTAATTTGTAGTCCGATATTCAACAAGGAATATATGTTAATTCCCATCTGTTGGATATTTGGTTCTCCACACAAATTTATTTTGATGTGATTGTTTCTAACATTAAACCATGATCTTTAGTCCGAGGTGCGTGATAGACACTCCATATTGGGGGTCGGCTACAAGAAGATTTCAATAGTTCCCCATGCATGCTTCCAATGGAGTTTTGTACAGGTACTGATGTGCTGGAATCGTTAGAGATGAAACATGGTAAATTGGAAGTACTGATCACAAACTTGCATTTTAAGAGCGTTTCATCTCTAACGATCCCATGGCAACTGCTACAAAAAACTTCCAAGGAAGCAATGCATTGTGGGAAAGATACTGGTATATTCTCTGTCGTGTATAGGTTCAGAGCATGAAGGACATATAGCTATGCCGGGTCATCCAATTTTAAAACTGACATTTACTCACCTTGACTCAAATCCCTACCTATGTCACTGATTTTATTTCTAACGATGTTGCAGTTCATGTCAGTGTACTTATGAGGATGTTTGGCGTCAATAAACTGGTGCAAAATGAAAGAAAATTGAAGGCATAAAGTATATAAAATTGCATTGACTAAAATTCCCCCCAACATCGAAAACTTGCCGAAACATGTTTTCTAATCGTTCAGCATTGCGCTTTTGGTCCTATAATTACTTATCATGTAATAACAACCCAGGAGGAGGCAAATATAACAAATAGGCGGGCGGTAAGTGAAGTATTAAAACTTTTTTCCGACAGGTTTTGTCCGTCGGAAAAACCCCGCGATATCTATGTACTTAGTCGTGCCCCGGGCGTCGACTGTGCGAGCTAGATAATGTTGTGTGATGTTTTAAAGATTATAATTAAATACGATAACTCAATATGGTCAAATTAAACTCCCAATAGATTTCTTCAGGGGATGGAAGCCAAGGAACTCATAATTTAGACTGATGCCATGGTTAACAAGGCTGGTTTAACACAGCGTAAAAGCGAGATCTTGACGAAAAATTCTGTGTTTTTTTTAATTTTCGGTTTTTTTGTTTTTTTGTTTAAAACAAACATTGTTTTGAAAAAAGCGGTTATACTATTCGGCTAAGAAGTAGAAAGAATAATACAACTTGACGGTACCCAGATCGAATCTTTGTCAGTGGGATATAACCCTATGACACAGACGATAGGTAACTGCATTGCGTTTAAAAGCATCGTTACATACAAAATTACATACTGATTTTATCTGGTGATGGACTTATTCCCTTTTCAAAGTAGTGTCATTATTAACCAAATCCCGTAGACACAATGTTAATTCCAAAACCTCACGAAGATTTCAAAAATTGAAACTCGTAATTGACAAAAAGAAAGAAAACTGGTTCGTTCACTACACAGAGTCAGAATGTTTGTTGATAAACACGCTTTCACACATATGACCCGAGGTCATTTTAACATTCTTGCATGGGGGAAATCATACGCCACTTACACTTCCATCAAATGGGTGAAAATATAGAAGTGTGACCATCAGAAAAAGGACGTTGATGAAATTTGCCAAAAGGTTAATCGCCATTCATATTTTATTATTTCACTGTAAAAAGATTGTTATCAAATAGATAAGTAGAAATATTTTTTTCTGCGTAAGAGTTGATGAAGCAGCCATTTCGTTAGAGCAATTGATTTACACGATGTTCACTGGTCTGCGGGGTATCCCGATATGCCTGGAATATCCCGCGAACCTTGTCATGTGCGATTGCTATTCCGGTGTTGATCAGGAACGATGAAATTCGGGATATGTGCAATCATGAAACTTGGATTCGTAATCCTTGTGTAAAAATGAGTTTGAAATGGGACCTTATACGTCAATTGATATATTTATACACGTGAAGTTTGACAACTGCGGGTGGACGAAATAGGTTGGAAATGCACGAAAATTTGCAGTTTATGGCGATTTACATCACATTGGTATGTGTAATTAGTTTCATGAAACATGTTAACCATGCATTTGGGGCATAAAAGAATGAATAAAATGGGAATTTGAAAGGGTTTAGAGCCCCCCCCCCCCCCCGCGATACAATTAGTAAATAAGGCTAAAATAAAACGCTTTAAACGCAATGCAATTACATGTCGTCTGTGGATAAGAGGAAAAACTGACTACCACAGATCGATATGTGTATTACCGGGGGGCGGACACGATTGTGGATTTGGATTTCCAAACGCAGGGAAAATGTACACTGTAAAAAACCAAACGGTAATTCTTGCGTGCATTTTGGCAAATATGACAAAATGAGAGTGTAATCTGGAGGCTCGCTCTGAGGTTCTACCTGCATAATATTAGGGACTATAGTACAGGAAAAGCCAGAGCCAACCTCGGGTAGACCTAGCAGGCTCGGGCCTTCTTGCCTACAATAATTACATACGAAGGTGGACAACTCGCCCCTTGCCATCTCACACCCTGCAATCTCGCCCCAAAACGTATATGCCTTGCCAGCGCCCCCAAAACGTATATGCCTTGCAAGTCGCCCCCAAAAAACGTATATGCATTCCAAGTCGCCCCCCCTTAAACATCTCTTCTTTCAAATTTCGTATTTGAGCCAAGTCGCCCCCTTAGATATTGTATAGGTATAGTATTTGGAAAAAAACAATGAGTTTTAGGATAAGCAATTACCCAAGCCAAAGTTAGTTATTTTTAAAAATTAGCCAGATCCAACAAATCGGAAGTTGAGAGTCGTCAAATCCAAACAATTTTCCCGTGTGAAGTCTCTTATCGAGGAAAATGTTGGCGTTGGAGAGTGGGTCAAAACAAATGGTGACTGGATTTACCCCGCGGATTTCATCGGAGTTAATATCCACATCGCGAGTTTCATCGCGTTCACTGCACTCTGCAAGCTTAGTATTGTCTCCCGCCTAGGCGATACAATTATCGTGTTGTATGCGAGCTCGTGGGAATCCCATCGTTTTCACAGGAGATTAAGCACTATAGGGAAATAAGAACCGTGAAACTCACCGGTACTAATTTTTGCGATCGATTGTACGTAGCTATAGTATACATGGGCATGTATAGAGTACACAATAATGTAATTAAAACGCGCCAATTACCAAATTCCCCCTTCCCTGCCATACGAAGAAAGTTACTGTTTTTTTGTTTTTATTTAACTTTATTGTGTGTATGAATTTTGTTTTTATACATAGCCTATTGTTGGATGGCACCGCTGGCCAATGGTGTTAAAAGTGTAAAACCAACCGACGTAAAACGTATTTACTATTCTGTTCTTTTCTGTTTATGTCTTTCTGTTTTTGCAATTCGATACGAAATTGATGTGATGACTGTCTCGTTCCTTACCAAAAATATGAGATGAATGTCTAATGATGGTTAAATGACTATTTGGTTTCTTTTATAGATTTTTGTGCTTAAAAAAAAAAAAAATATTTAATTTAGCTTAATTGTTAATCATAATTATTCAAAGACTGGTAAAATAGAATATCAATATTCCCGAAAATTGATATAACACGCCTAAAATTGTTCAATTGACGGAGCTATCTATGTTTGTTCCATGAATGGGGGTTACTCTATTTATACATTATATCATCAATTACCTTAAAGCCACTATCAGCGATATCTACACATGAACAACCATGCGCCGTTATTTCAGCAAAAGTCCATTTATTTTTTGCACTATTGTATTGGAATTGTTGTAGTAAAAATACAATGAAGTGGCTAACGGAACACGCCGTATTTGTAAAGAAATTCTGATTTTATGTTTGTTTCACAATAAAGTCGGATCCGACTTTGTTTTAGAAAACAGTCGCAAATATTGCATCTTCAAGACCGTTTAAAAAATAATTAATGGTCTGCTTTTCGCAAAGTAACAGTCAAGGTGTTGATATGACCTCAGCACTAGCAATTTAGAGACAAAATCGGCATTTTGCCATTTGGGAAAAAACGACTGATAGTGGCCTTAATAATTATGATAATGATTCGTAATTCAATGTTAGGCCAAGGTTACGATGCAACGAGATTTCATATGAAAGCTCTGATTCTGCAAAAATATACCATGAAAGAATTATAGGCTGAAAATGATTCTTTCAAATCAAAATCACCGTGACCCCCATTCGTTTCATTAAAAAATTGGGGGAAGTTCTGTGCAAATACAAGGTATAGAAATCGATTTGCTGTGTATATAATATGTGATAATTACAGAAATATGGATGTCCTGTCAAGAAACATCTCGTTACCTTTTTGCCCCGATGTCACGTCACGGTCCACAGTTGACCCTGTCACCCCGTCATGGGCCTACAGTACGCAATCGTTATCTTTTAACAAATTGGCCTAAATCCTAAGCGTGGGAAGAACTTATAGTAAAAAATAATTATTTAAACCCATATTGTTGAATAAGCAAAACATTAACGGTTTCATTCGATCAAATTGTAGTCGCAATGTTAAATTTACAAGTGCACTGTGATTGGTGCTATTAAGTATAGGTAATGATGATTACGAATTATATCTTCTGACATTACGAATCAATTCGAATCTATTTCAGCATATAAGTAGACATGATAACAGAAAAATGCAGAAACTATTGGATATAGTGCTAGGAAGTACAGAAAAAGAGGCACCGGGCAGCTAAAGATAGACCTAGGATAGCCCGACACATTAACGAATGGTCGAAGTTGGAACTTGTTAGGGAAGGGTATTCAAATTAAAAAAATGATTGGGTTCTAAACCCCACGATGTACGTGGATTCAGTGGTGTCGTACACCGATCGGTAAGATTCTGGATCGTATAAAAAATTTTCACCCCTCTGATAGGAATATGCCAGGTCAGCTTGGAATGTGCGCAAAATTAATCCTCGCGGTGACTTCCTCGGAATAACGGGGTCTGGAACTTTCTGTGCCCATTCAAAAAAAAAAAAAAGAAAAGAAAAAATCTGAATTCGCTTTTTGTAATGGTCTAGGTAAATTGAAAGCCATAGGGCACACTTAAAAAGAAATTGAGACATAGAACTCATTCTATAACTTTTATAGTCCCAATAATCTATTTCTTTCAAGGAAAGGGTCGTTTTCTAATGATCTCAGCTAAGGGTGATTTGGACCCCCTTTTATTGCTAACGAAGAAAATAAGCAGAGAGATGGTCTATAAACAAAAGTTCAGCAATGCAATGCTTTTCGGATCTAATAAAGAAAGAAAGGTATGAGTAATTGTGTATGCTTGAAAAATTAATTTGCTGTTGTTACCTAGGCATGTCTTATGGGTGTTTTAAGGTAATGCATTACTAACAACAGAATGTATTTCAGAGTCGCATTTACTTGACCATTTTGCCATGCCGTTGAACAAATGTCACTGCTTTTATGCACGGATTCCACCCACATTGCTGTTGGAGTGTAACCTATATTAAATGGCCATGCGAATAAAGTGATGAAATGAAATTTACGATGATTCCAATAGCTCTGAATAAAAAGCTTTACTTTTTAATTAAATATGATTAATTCTCCGTGGTTGGATTGTAACATTCTCAGAAAGGGTTGCGAAAGATTGTTTCTACTCAAGAGACAAAACATGAAAGATCGATATAGGCTGTATGTTCTTGCTTTTTTGGCCAAAAGGAGTGGTTGAGTCAATTCTACTACCATATTTTTGTTAACTTATATTAAATTAAAACAAACTCAAAGCTACATCGCACTATTGCAGCGCAAAAGCACAAAATTGAATGGGTGTGCTTAAAATGCACTCTTTGGTGCAAAATTGTGAATTCATTATCAAATTCCGATATTCAACCTATATTTTATTGAAGCATAAGCATGTAATGATTCGCCCTTATTTTCATTGTAAGGTATTTTTGTTGCAAACAATGCACAAGTGTGTTAAATTTCATATTATTGCGAAATGGTACAACTAGCATAGGCCTATATTACGCACCAATGCCAAAAAAAATGCGATTGGTGCGTGATTTGTAAATATTGAAAATTGTGTAGTATTCATGTGTATACCAAATATAGGAGTGTCCAACTATATATAATTCATTGAATCTTAATTTCTTAAGGTGCATTTGTGATCCTAGCACATTATGATTCACTAGAATCATCAAGAAAAGGTTGTCCGTTTACGGATGAAAATAAAAATAAAACTTCAGAGTATACACCGAGGAGGGATCAAGCAAGTCGGGATTTAAATTGACTGTAAAATTTTAGAAAAACCCTGGGTCCCAAGGTCTTGTTTTTTTTTTGGAAGAAACTACCTGATACCTTCAAACTCTCCTTCATCGCGTAACAGGGGTGGGTAGGGGGAGGACTTGAAGAAAAGCTGGAAAATCATGCTACATCAGCCCTTTTTTGCTGCTCATCTATACAGGGTGTCTCAGGAAAGAATTCCACCCTAACAAGATTCAGAGATGCATGCATCAAACGTTTGTCACTTCATATATTGACTTTATTCTAATGAAAGTTATATTAGATATTGGAGAATTGGACTTTCTGAAAGGTGTTTAATAGTATAAAGAGTAAACACAGATGAATCGGGATGCACAACTTGGTCCTACTCAACCACCGCGTGTAATCGAGGTGGGAAATGGCAATTTCCTTACGATCCATACGACGAAGAGGTAGGGCATCATATCTTAAATTTCTGACGTGATGGGCAAATTCTGACATAGTTTTGAAATCAGGTAGTTCAATTAACCCCAAACAATTTCCCCAGTTACAAAAGTAATTAACCCTCGCCGAACTGAGATTTTTTTGGTAACCACTAAAAGGACCCTTTTTTTGAAAGGGTTGTTGTTGCACAACCCCCTTAAGAATCCACCCTGCACCTACCCTGTGGAGCTTAATTTGATACTAGCTTATAGCAATGAATCTCCTCTTTCGAATTATACCAAAATAGTCAACGGCCTTCAGATGACGTCACTTAGAAGTAAATTGTGAGTGCCCCTCAAAATTCCAAATGTAAACCATTCGCCTTCAAATCGCCCACAAGCGATTTTTGGCTGAATAAGAAGGAAATAGGATAGAAACAAGTTTAAATTTATTTTTAACCTTGATTTTCAAGATTTTGGGGTATTTTTGGCTTTCCCGTTGTGATATGAGAGTTCTACCCACCAACCACTACCCTCTCAATTTGAAGGCTCACCCTAAACCGTACTTCCACTGATTTTGTATTTTTGGATAATTATAAGGATCATAATTACAAGGATTTTGTTTCAACAAAACCATGATTTTGTTATCCGAGAAAAACCGGGGGGGGGCCATCATACGTTTAAAAATATCGTATTTTCCTTCCATCAAATGAATTTTTAACGAGATCATTTCGAGAGCTTTTACCAAACTTTGCTGCGAACACTTCCAGCTTTATTCAAAACAAAGGTGACCCATCAATTAAGATTTTGACTACCAATTAGCATATGTGCAGTATAAAAAACTTTGAAATCCTAAATTGTTTTTCTAATTCCACCAAAGGCACACTCGACGACCTTATGGACCACATGATGTGGGGTGTCACCAAATCATTGCACCCCCCCGGGCAACATCCTGAGTACGCCCGTTACCCCTATAATAATAATGTTTGTTTTAATTAGAACCAAAAAGTGTTAAAACCTTTTCTTTAAATAATATAAGCTATGACCCAAATGAAAAAATGAAAATCATAGGCTAATAAATATTTAAATAATTACCGCGACTTTGTACCAGGCAGGATGGGGAACAAATTGGACAAAACATGTAAAATGTTACGCAAGTTATTTGTGTCAAAGTATAAAAGTATAAACGTCTACATACAGGACCAAAACGGCTCTATTTCAATTTCAAACTTTTTTCACTATCATACAGACAAAATTACAATGCCAAAACAACACGACGATCAAAAGGCCAAATCACTGCAGGCGATCGTGCCCTGAATGAAAGTTCCACGACCAAATATATAACAGAAACAACAACATTAACACTAAACAAGACCGCAAAGCACAACAACACACAAGGATGCCCGATTAGGATCATTTATACACTCTTTCCATAAATTTGAATTCAATTGTCTTAAAAGACCCTTACTTTGCCGTTTATGGTTTTGTCAGTGAATTCCAAAATGTAGTTCCACAATTCTTATAGCACAATTAGAAAATTCTCTCTTAGTTTTTTGACATGATAAAAAAAGTAATATTGGGCATTTCTTATAGGTAATTCGGTTTTATGGGAATGTTTGGCGAAAATAATTTTGTTACATTTTTGTCTTGCTAAGAGTTGTAAATTAAATATTATTCTTGTTAAATTACTTACACATAAAACATTGGAAAACCATATTAATACCAAAAGTCATAAACAGTTTATCGGTAGGATGTGTACGAAAGTGATATAATATTATAAAAAAGACCAAACTTGAAAGGGATTTTTGTTTTAATGTGAAAATATATTTGTCGCATGATATTTTCAAAAAATGATTTAGTCAAACGCTTAATTGGCATTATATAGAAATAAAAATTGCGATATTTGTCTTAAATCAAAAGCCACCCTCATCCAGTTTCCCCTATAGCATCATCAAAAGATCCTGAATACATCACGAATCATTTTAACGTTTTGTTGCAAAATTTAATCATGAAGACAATGTGTTAAAATCACAATCTCCAAATTCTTCTAGACTAAAATGGAGGACAAACCTAAATTTGGATTAAATAGTAGATTTATTATCTTGAATATAAATTGATTTAAATTTTTTACGCTAAACTGGCATTTGTCTCGAATAGCAATTCAAATTACATATATTTGATGTAAGAATTTAGAGGACACATGAAGTGAATAAACTTGTAACATTGTTATAAGTGATGATTTTAGTATTTTTGTGTGCACGGCAATGCAAGTATGCTTCTGTATGGCGAATTAGAAAACAATCTTGCAAGTCAGAAAACTACATGTTGGTATTTTTATCCTATTTTTTTCATTACCAAACATAGAGGTTCGACAAACTAATAAAATCCTTCAAAAGAAAGAAAACCAGATTTTCATTTCTCTTTGGAAATAATTACTGAATAAAATGGGTAAAAGGATGTTGTTGTTTTAAGGAAATGTCAGTGCACTAAGTAATTTATAAGATATGAGTGGATCGAAAACTTCATAGTAGGAATCTTACCACAAACGTTATGAGAAGCCAAAAGTTGGGACTGTGGTTATCTCATTTGACAACGTTCTCCAATTAAAATCGCTTAAAACACCTAAAAGCCATCAAGCGCTGATAATAACATTGACGTTGGTTGGGTAAGAATTTTAAGATTCGTTATTTTATAAGTTCGCTATATGTAAAAGAGCTGGGCCCGTATTCCAAAATGAGGTTTAGCGCGGATTTTCAGCTAAGCGAACGTGTGTAGAGTATGAAAGTAAAATACGAGTCACGTTCTTAAGTAAACGCAATTCAAGACGGCGTTTAAAAGTTCAACGTTAAATTAACTTCGCCAAAATGCGACGAAATTTAAACTATAGTCAGGGACAGAAAATAACGGCGACAATGCGGTCTGCAGTTAATTTGAGGTTGTCAACAAATTCGGTCCGTTGTGAAGAATTAATTTTGTAAACATTTAAAGTTATCAAAACAGAAAGTTTACTACGTGAATTAATGTGTTGTGAGTCGAAAATCCAGCTCAAATAGGAATGTTTGACATTTTTACAAAATATTTTGTTCGAAAGCACGCCCACACTCCATTCAAACCAATCACAGTCCGAGCAGCGCTGATTGACAAACTTGACATAGCGCAATTGGTCGCCTAATTCTGTCCTGATATAGGTACCCCCGGCGATTTTTTAAAGTGACAGCAGGAATTTTTTTAGGATAAGAATTCTCTCAATTTACTGAAATCGGTTGGTTGACCACTACCGAAGCACCTCTGGAAGGTTTTATTGGACAAACAAGGTGCAAAAGAAAACCGCTAAAACAAAACCTTGTTTTGAACTGCCTGCTATCGTAATGTTTCCCATAGAAAACTGCTTGACTTTTGTCGTGCACGACAGGACACACTAACTCATCTTCTTATTACATAAAGACGGCGTACTTGGCTTATTCACTTCAGGTGTGATCTAAGAGTATTGGTAAACATTACAAAAATTGGTAAAAAAACGGGGGTCGACAAAAATTTTGGGGGCGCTCTTCTGGCAAGAGAAATCATCTCATGTCTTTTAAGCTAAATTGGCGTTTAGCTCAAACAAGTTCTGGTAATCGGGCCTTAAGTTCATCATTTTACAAAACATACAATTTTATAGTTAACATGTTTATACCTTATTGTATATTTCGGTCTACAAACTTAATTTTGCATTGCGATAACGTTTTTCGTCAGTAAAGTATCATTTTGTAATATTCCGTTGCCAAGCTATTGGGTTCAAATGCGTACACTGTGTTCGAGTTACGCGACAAGATTCCAGGGAGCTGTATTTGAAAATCTTCATGATTACACTGCTACAGTAGACAGAAGTGTTCCGATATGAGCTAAAAATGAAAGTTTAACATGTTTTTATGTCTAATGTGAAATCCGGCAGGGGTTTTATGATTTTGGGGCCCGATTTTAATGATATGATAGTTATCATCTTGATAGAGTTGGCCTTCACGCCAAACCCCCACCTGTTAAAGTTTCGCGCCGTATTTCAATCGCGTTTTGATACGAGAGCTAAAAAACGTGATGTTCTAAGCCCCTTCGGACAATAGAGTACAGTGTGAGTTAATTAATATGGTCGAACCAAAATAGCGCACATTTTTGCGCTTATAAACTCCAAACCGAACAACGTGTTTGGCTAAAGATTCACAGGTGTTGTTAAATGAGAAAAATAGCAAAATTTTGACCCACTTCGGTAAAATCTAGGGCTTGGGCCGAGGTATTAGCGATCGGGCATGGACCTTTAAATTATTTCCCCATTCGGCAGTTTCTTGGTTTAAGCCACTCGTATATCAAATACGTACAACCATAGAGGGATTGTACAAACATTAAGCAGTGTCGGTGTGTGTTATGACCATATACCTTTTATAAGATTTGTAAAAATTCATGGGATTGTAATGATCTATACAATTACAATATGATACAAGAGGCTTGGCTCAATGCATATCGATCGCACATCCAGTTCCTAGGACTATAGCCGGAGACAGAATAAGGCGACCAATTGCGAATCTGACGTAATTTGACGGTTTGCAGAAAAAAGTCGGCCGTGCATTGTTGAAGAATAATCTGTGGAAACATTTAAAGGTATGTGAAAACAGAAAGTTTACTGGTGATTTGTGTCCGTTTGCGTCGAAAAACCCGACTAAAACATTGGGCATGTTTGAATTTGAATCTATTTTTGTCTCGCACATGCCCTCCGCCCATATTAAAATTCAAAACAATCACCAGTCCGCGCACGCCGCTGATTGACAAACACTTGAAATACGCGCAATTGGTCGGCTAATCTTGTCCTGACATAATCTGATAATATTGTGCCTGCGCACTTTACGGATTTATCCCAAGTGCGCGGCTCACTCTTAGGAAATCCTATGAATGGTGCATGCGCACTTGTTTGATTTACCCCAAGTGCGCTGCGCAGTTACAAGGATTCCTGAAAAGGGTGCATGCGCACTTGATCGTGCGTCCATTTTGGATTTCACCTTCTCACCTAGCTCAATTTCGTATCGAATTGCAAAAACAGAAATACATTAACAGAACAAAAGAATATGTAATACGTTTTACTGTCGTTTGGTTTTTTACACTTTTAACACCAGTGGCACCAGCGGTGCAACCAACAATAGGCTAGGTAAAAACAATCATGACAACACAATAATTTTAACATAAAACCAAAACAAAAAAAACAATAACATTCTTTCTCTTCTTCTATTGGTGGCAGGGGAAGGTGGGAATTGGTAATTGGATGTCCTTATTTATTGTGTACTCTATACATTCTTCATGTATACTATAAGTCTACAGTACATCGATCAAAAAATTAGTACCGTGAGTTTCACTGTTACTAGTTCCCTATAGTGGCTTATTCTCCTGTGAAAACGAATGGGATTAAACGAGCTCGCATACAACACGATATTTGGTACGACTTGGCTGAGGCCAATACTACGTCTGCGAGTGCAGTGTAACGCGATGAACCTCGCTGATGTGGATAATAATCGATGAATCCCGGGGTAAATCAATTCAGCCATTTGTTTGACCCACTCTCATGCCAACATTTTTCCTCGATAGGAGAGACTCTCTACGGACAAATTGTTGGATTTTGAGCGACTCTCAAAGGCCGATTTGTTGATCTGCTATTTGAAGAAATAACTAACTTTTCTGGGTAATTGTATCGCTAAAACTCATTTTTTTATTTTTTTCAAACATACTATACCTATACAATATCTAAGGGGGGCGAGTTGGCAGGGCAAATCGTTTTTTTTGGGGTGCGACTTGGCAAGTCATATACGTTTTTTTGGGGGCGACTTGGCAAGGCAATATACTTTTTTGTTGGGCGAGATTGCAAGGTGTGAGATTGCAAGGGGGCGAGTTGTCCTGAGACCTTACATACACAGTCACAGACGTCACGAACGCCTACGCTACGCCAGGCTACGCATGATGTACGGGAGGCTACGTAAGAAACTTTGTTTGAAAAAATAAAATTTGACAATTACTCACCGTTCCGAATGAAGTATTTGAACCCAGGCGCGACACAACTAGAAAAGAATCACAATTTCGACGCGATGTTTACTTTAAGAAAATAAGGAATTGGCGTTGTGATTTTGTTTTCCCGTGTTCGGGAATCAGCGAAACATTGTTTCTATTTGAATGAACTTTGAGCCATTTATCTATATCAACAACGGAACATAACTATTGAGTCGAATGATCCATTTTGGCGATTGTTTTTGATATTTACTTTTTTTTTTGCATTTCAATAAATTCAGATATTCAACTATTGTTTTACTCCCGTTTTACTCTAATCAATTTATAATTAACACAAAATTTAGATCTAAATTAAACAGCGCTGAAGTACATTGCCCCATTCGCTTGGGTGACGAGTTGTGTTTGGTAAATGTTCAGATACTAGGGCGGGTAAAGAAAAATCTGATAGAACAACAGTTTAGAGCAACCCTGCGCCGAATACAACAGCTATTTCCCTTCTGCCAATTTGAGACTGAGGCGACACCTTCGAAATGTCAGTTTTCAAAACGGAGTCCGGGCCGGAATACTAATTGAAGGCTAGACCTTCATCCCCGTACATTTCATCCCCGGGACTGTCATCCCCGGGACGATTTCCATCCCCGCGACGATTCATCCCCGCGCGGCCGCGACGATTCATCCCCGCGACGATTCATCCCCGCGACGTTCATCCCCGCGACATTTCAACCCCTAAAATTAAATTGATTGATTGGTTTTAATGTAACAAAAGTGGATTAAAACTCACGAAATTAGGAAGAAAATAAATTTAATTAATCTGAAACGCCGTGGTACCTGTAAAATAGGCATATTGCTAGTACAGGGAACCTTTACGTCGTTTTTTTACATTGTCGTCGGCACGACGTAAAGGCCATAATACATTGAAAAGCCGTAGCAATCAGCCGGGTTAAGTATGCACTTGTCGACGCAGTGCTTGCGGGGGTTCGGAAGTCACTTACACTAAGAAAAATAACCCTAATGGCGGCAGTATTTATCATTCACCTACTTGTACTTGTTTTTATCTCCTGCATTCTCTTCTTCGATGACTACATATTTAGTCTGTATTTTGGAGATATTCTTGGGCGGGATTTCGTGCTACACGATTTAACTTATGTAATGTCGTCATCCTAGTAATGAGGGTGATTCGTAAATGTGAAATGCAAAAGATTGATAATGATGACTCGTTCTGACATGCCCGAAATTGCAGTATTGGACTCAGTTTGTACGAGCAATTTGCGGGATTCGCAAAAAGTCGATCGCCGGTTTGATCGGCCACTCAATGACGTGACTTTACACTGTTTTACTTAGTCTCATTTCAGTATACAAAAGTTAACACATAAATGTATGCGGCATGTTGTTTTTATGAATAATCGCTAATATAATAACTTATATATAACTAATATATAAAAAATTAAAAAAAAAACCGTTTTGTTAAAGATGCTTTTCATCGCGGCTTCTTTTGCTGCGATCGCGGTGCAAAATCTGCCACCCTGTAGCTTTGTACATGGAGGTGTTTATTTTACCTCCATGCTTGTATATGACACTCTCTACGGGTGAGGTTGCAGGTCGATTCGGTCCCAAAACCGGTTCAGTCCAGTCAGTTCGGTCTCCTTATGGTCAATTCGGTCCACGTCAATTCGGTCCCATGCCAATTCGGTCACAATGGAAAAACGTGCCAATTTTTTATGCTTTTTTGTCACTTTTATTTTCTTTCTGCCTACTTCGTGTACATGAATTCGTGTAGTGTTTTCCTGTTTGTGTTGTTACCAACACAACTTATCTATAAGCCCCATATGCATTTATTTCATCATGAAGGGATAATTAGGACATTTACCATTATTTATCCATTTTGATTGCATTTCGCAAGATGCTAACTGTACATTGTAAATGTTTACTACTCAAAGTAAACACATTGCTCACGAACTCTAACTGTCGTGGAAAAAGCAGTTTGAGGTGAGGTTTGAGAGCAACCAAATCTTCAAATCGAAACTATGCCGTTTGAGAGCAATCCAAGGGTCATCAAAGGAAAGTCAAAAGAAGGCTGAATGGATTTTACCCGGGATTTAATCGATTAATTATCACATCCGTGATTGTTTCGTGTGTTAGCAATAGGGTTACAATACGATGTCAATTGCAAGCTTTAGTATTTATCCAGCCTTGTCGATATTATCGTGTTTGTATGCCAGCTCTTTGAATCCCAGGGCCTTTCACGTAGTAAGCAAAAAAGGGAACTAAAGCAACCGTGAAACTTACAAATTTTTGGGGTGCTCGATTGTACATAGCCTAAAATCGGGAAGCATTTACTAAAAGAAAGTTAATGTTATTTGTTTCAATATAAATTATTTCGTTGTCATGTTTTGTATCCCCGGTGTTGGATGGAAATCGCTTCCGCGTGTGCCACGTTGTTATTAAAGTGTAAAACCAAACGCCAATAAATATACTATTCTAAAGTGTATTACATTATGATCACAAACTGGTATGACAAATATAATTTTATACTGGTCTCGTTCCCTTTTTTTTTATTCCATCTCAACAACAAGCTTATTACATTAGATACAATATATAATAGTATATGAAATAGTCATTATAAAAATTCAATTGAGATGAGGAAACCTAAGAACGCTAAGACCATGTGGAATGATAGCCCACCCTATAACGAGGTAAACGTTTATTGTTACAAATTAATGGAGAGACCAAAAATATATTACATAATAGGCCACAGGGCCAAATAAGGTAAGATGAATTAATGTAAAATTGATATCGAAATGACAAATTGTTTTCTTATTTATAGATTTCATGCTTAAAATCCTTTAATGTAGCGTTAATAGTTAATTATAATTTTGCTAAAAACGACGTTAAATAGACTATCAATAGTCCCGAAAAAATGAAACATTTAACACGGCTAAAATTGCCCAAATTGACGGAGCTAAAGTTGTTCCATTAGTGGGATAATTTACATTATCACAATTAAATTCTATAGTAATACTATGATCATGATTCGTAATATAAATGTTAAGCCAAGGTTAAGGTAGGCAACGAGAGATTTCATATACCGAGTGTTGCTTAAAAAATGAGAGCTCTGATTTTCACTGATGTAAATTCCATTAAAAACGTCCCCATCTGAAAGGATAATTCTGAAATAGTGAAAATGATTTGTTGATTTTATTGGAGCAAAGTCGGTAAATTCGGTATTTAGGTTTATGGAATATAAACAAATCAAAATCACCCTTTGTTTTCACTTTTAAGAACATTTCTGTACCAAATACAAGGAAGGAAATCGAGTCCCTGTTTAATCTTTTCGAAAATACAGAAAATACGGCGCCTTGAAAAATCGCCACTTACTTTTGCCCGATTGCCCCAGTCGGACCCCGTCAAATTATGGGCCTAAAGTATACGCAATTATGCAGTATCCATTTCAGAAATTGACCTAAATCGATGTACATTTTATTAAATTGACCTAAATCCATATGTGGGAAGAACTTTCAAATAGTAAGAAATATTAAGTATATTGTTGTGTTGTATAATCCAAACATTAAAGGTTTCAGTTGATCGATCAAGTCGCAATTAAGATGTAAATTTACCATTCCATGTTTGTAAAAGCGTATATAAAGTATATGCTGATTACATCCTTTACTGACATTTACGATTTCATACGAAATTGACTTCAGCAGATAAGTAGACAGCTTGGAGAACAGAATAATGCAGAAAAATACTTGGAACAGTGCTAGAAAGAATTACAATAAAAGAGGGCCAATGGGGTCTAACACAATTGACAAAATATGGAACCTCGAACCTGAAGTTGGAACCTTAAAGGAAATATCCAGTGATTTGAAAAATATTGGAAATTTGCCGGATAGCTTCAAAAGGAAGGATAAGTCTGTAGATTCTCATAAGTTACCCTGTCCAGCTGTAGAATTGAAAGAAAAGGAAGTAACGGCAGTGTTCCAAGTACGATTCTCAATTCAATTACGTGTTTGTAGTAAGTGTCCGTTAGTCGGAAGTAATGACTCTCTAAAATCTCGATCTGTTTATTATTAGGTGCTTCTGTCTTTAGTTGCAGGGTTATGTTAGGATCCCTGTACTTGTTACGTTACCTGCTTTTAAAATCTGGATTTTTGATGTGATTTTTTCGATTTGTGAGTTAGGCCAAATCACTGATTAGTGTCTTAATTGTTCGGGAAGTGAAAAAAAAAATGGGGTCTCTCTATATAACCCCACCAGTGGCCCTACCGACCGGGAGGGAGTTGCCCCTCTGGATCGTATTAATAAAAGGCGGGACGATTGTGGACCCAAAATATGCATGTTCACCCATCGAGGACATATTTCGGTCAGTTGCACCTCAATGGTAGCATTAATTCTGGATCAACTGCATCGGACTGGTGAGGGTTTGAAACTTTCTGTGTCCCAGCAAAAGACAATAATAACAAATAAAAATATAAATTCACTTTTGGTAAGTGGTCAAGGGTAAATAGAAATTGAATCATGGTGGTCAGATTTAAAAAGAAATTAATACGACTACAGACCTCACTGTGTTAGATCACACTTGTTGTGAATTAGCCAAATACCCCAGATGTAAAAGCAATATACAATTTTTTTTTGAACGAGAGCGGCACAATTTTCAAAAATTTTGAGATTTTAACAGTTGCATTGGTAACTGGCTGGTAAACTATAACTGTGAGTGTTGTAAGCTCAAAAATGTCTATATGTTGCAACGAGAATA
>JAMKCH010011454.1:0-35552 GCA_023653785.1 Ophioderma brevispina
TGACGGAATCATAATGTTGATTTCCCTCCTTTGCTGGTTTTTCCCTTGTTACATTTGTAACCCCCAATTTGTTCAAAAAAAATCCATAATTGTTGAAAGGAGCACAATCTGTTAAACTATTCACCATAATGCTTACAAAGACAGGAGGAGGAAATGTCGTTGTTTGATGTCGCAACTATTAGTTTAATTAAATTCTGTGTTAAGCCTGCTTGAATTAGCACCACCTGTTTGACATACACATGGTACCAACCCTCGCCCAACATTCCTTACAAAGTTAAGAAGAGGGGGAGGGATTCAGTGTTTGATGTCACAAGTCTAGTAGTTTATTAATTCTTTTAGCCTGTTTAAAGTATCACAGCCTGTTTGATGCATTAGCTACCTCACCAATAAAGCTCCAAAATTAAGAGAGGGGGGAGGAAGTTTCAGGTTTGATGTCGCAAGTCTATTAGTTCAATTAAATTCCTGTGGCCAGTGAATGATTTTGATCACACCAGAAATGTCAGGTTCTTTCCCCTAAGGGCCCTGACCCAAGGCGATAATCCTCATTACGTATTTCCACTGTTTTCCCAGATTGGATTTATCTTTTACTACTGGAGATATATCTTGCAGTTTGATCTGTGGAGATGACACTCCGTGTTACGTATTGGTAATTAGAGTAAGGAGCTTGTATAAGACTGCTGTGGTCATCATTCTTAGAAACAGATTATGATGCATAGAATGCTGGTGACTCATTAGATGTTCTTATACTCTTCTGGGACCTCATTAGATGTTTCATATTCCTTTGACCGTTTTCAATATTATTCTGACACTGAGATCAGACCATTTGAATATTCCTAAAATGTGTCTTTTTTTTAAGAAACCTCTCTGTTTTAAACTTTATTCTATTAGGAGTTTGGTTTAGATTCTGTCAAAAATGGTTGATAACTCAAGAAAAAAAACACTGACCCGACTAGTATGTGTTGTAACCCAGGTGGATGCATTTTTTTCATGCTACAATTAAATATCATCATATGGATCAATATTTTTGTTTTAAGCAATAATGTCACATTTTTGAAGAGCGCCCCCAATTTCAAATTTTATATTGTGGCACAGTCCCCCCGTTGGTGATTGCCTAGTAACTATACCTGCGAACAAGAATGCTAAAAAGTGCGTAATTTATTCAATAATAAGCCGATTTGTATAAAATTGGATCCCATATTGGACTTAACGGCAGAGCTGGAAATGTACGGGTTATGTCCGCCATGACGAATAGTGGCCCCTCAAGAAATAAACCTCTAACTTTATTTGCTGAACCCATAAAACAACTCATGGATGAGCTTAGACACGTAATTGCCTATTTTTTCCCAGCTGTTTCAACATTGGAAGGCCGATTTTTCACAGCCGTTGAATTATTATATATCAGTGAGCCCTATAATACTCATTCTAATTACAATTCCTTCGTTTGTGAGACACCGCATTTTCGAGCGTAACCATTCACCGGTATGGTTTACTATAGCCAGTTACCAATGCAACCGTGTAAAAATCTCAATTTTTTTAAAAATTGAGGGCGCTCTTCAAAAAAATGTGCTAATATTGCTTAAATTTTGACAATTAAAAAAAAGATGCTTCTCAACTCGCAGGCATAGAGAATTTTTGTACTTGTTCTACGTCCCTGTCTTGATTGTCAGTGTGTGTGCGTGTTTGTGTGCACGCATGTGCTTATGCACGTCCTTGTGTGTATGTGTGTGTTTGGCTTTACGACCAAGGACCTGATACAAAAGAAATTCTTTCAAACATATGAAGGTTTTCTTTTATCCTCAAACATTTCCCCCATTGTGTTTATTCAATCATAATAAACGACAGTTCCTTTGATGTCCTTGAAGTACAGGAAAACAAGGGGGTGAAGCCCATTCAAAACCAGTCGTCCGTGCTGGGCGCTGACATTTTGAATATTGCACGGAATAATTATTAGTTTGGGTGCTTGTATACACACACATAATGTCAATTCGATATAAACAATCCGGCAAAATATCAGTTGTTGGATGTTGGGTGCTATTGGGTGGTTAAATTTTGTCCTACCCATGGCCACACAATGAATGAAATGACACGTCAGTCGTCATGATTTAAATAAACCGCCTCAATGAATACATCTTTTCACCTAAGCGCGCATTGCATTATGGGAAAAAAAGAGTATCTGAGCACAATGATCCAGGTGCACTATTATTACACCTGGCCACCTCTAACACATACATCAATTTGTATCACTACCGATTAGTGTATATGCAAAGCGGCACCCACAGTATGTGGAAGAAGCGGAGGCAGCCATTGCTTTCTATTGTTGGTACTCTATGTTTTCTTTGTGGTCGGCAAAACATGCGAGACGATGAATTTCTAAAGATGACGTAATGCTTTACCTCTCTATCTATATAGAACCTCTTTGCAGGAAAACACCTCTTTGTGTAGAATCCATATGAAGACCTAAGTGTTGCCTCACATAGACAAATTTAATTCTTAGACCGCAATTCATTGTTAGATTCAGTCTGTCATCCATTTTCAGAAAGTAGTGTGGTAGAAAGCATTAATCTTAGTCTTGACCATTTTGTTACCAGTCAAGCTTATAGTTAAGTTTATACTGCGTGCCTATTAAAGGTCCCAGGAAATGAGATGATAAACATTTACGGGGCATTCCATTTCAATAACAGGGCCACAAAAAAGAATACACTACCAGTGACATCATTAGTGAAACTATTGATTTTCAGTCAGTGTCATGAATAGATTCACACCAGTCACCTGGAATTTCCTATTACTCTTTAAAAAATCAATAGTTTCACTAATGATGTCATCACCAACCCAAATATTGAATGCTTTCTTGTCCCTCCTTGTAGACTTGACACAAACCACATCAATTCTATTGGCATTTCCTGGGACCTTTAAGAGTGAAAATAAGAGCCTAGATGGTATGGTTAATTGATAATATACTTTAAAGCATGCAAACAAGGTCAATAGATTTGAGGTATAGTTCCTTTAGGCTGTGTGAATATATAGGATTTAAAGCTTGGTCTTGTTGAAAAGCAAAATGCTAATGCTATTGTTCACTCGGCACCTAGCAAGCACATTTTACTTTCAGTTCAGTATCTTCAAACACAGCACCTTTGGTATGCACCCAAGAGCGTGCCCTGCAGGTGCCAGGTGGATTAAGGGGGGGACATGGCATCATTTTCATACAATATTATGATTATTGCAATCACAGCACAATTTATTTGAATACAAGCAAGTGAATACAAAATGTTGGTAGGATGAGCCTTTTTCAAATATATTTGTCTCGATCTATCGACCTCCGGTATGCTAAATTAGCAGGGGGGACAAATGTCACTGCACTAAGAAATCAGAATCAAAATGACAATTTTTGACCCCCCCATTGTATCTAAAAATGAAAGTTATTTGAACACAGTTTGTTTCTTAAACAAGTACTATGGCAAGGGAATCTGTGATCCATGAGAGCGGTTACCAAATATATTCTATGTTGCCCTGGGCAAACAGTTCAAATTCTCGCCATTTTTGCTGCTGGGCAATACCTATACAAAATCATCAAGCAACTAAAAAACCTAAGGGTTTTATACAAAATCCTCTCATAGGATATAGGTGTAGGTGACTCTCTAAACTAGTTTTGTGGCCAAAAAAATTTGAAGGTCAATGTCAACCGTTTTTTGAGATGACGGGGTGGGGAGTAATCTGAGTAAGTTGGCAACCTTCGAAAAATGGCAAAAAAAGATATAGGCAATAAAGGTCCAAGGCAGCGCTTTAATGTTAATTAATCATTATTAAAGTAATTCATTGCAATATTTGTGTTAATTTAGTAAATTGATCAATTCTATGAATAATACTATTTTTAAAATTAAAAACAAATTCTGTAAATGGCACTTTACCTCAATTAATTTATTTTGTAATTCTCTTAAATTTATCTTTGAAAAAACAATGAAAAACAAAGTAAATGTAGCTGCTGGAAAAACAATAGAAACATAAGAAATCATCTTTCTCTGTGTGATGCTGTATACTTCGATTCAACCATAACAGTTGAATAAAAAAAAAAAAAACGAAATGCCCGATTTTTACCAAATAAAAAGTAAAAATACCGCCTTGAAAGTTTGTGTGAGGAATTCAGAAATTAGAAAACTACCAATTTGATCTATCAAAAGCAAACTGACGCCATGTCCCCCCTTAAAACAGTAATAGGTTGGGCTAAAGTGACAGCTTGAGAGTAAATACTCTTGGCAAACTATATCTGTGAGTACTATCGTGTGTGGAAATGGCAAATATGTAAACTCAAATTCACTTTAAATATGTTTTTTAATTTTTTTTTGAATTTCATACTTTCAAGAGCTTTTTTTTTGTTTCCACTTGTTGAAAGAAACAATACACAATAAGAAGAATACAATTGAGGACAAATGCAATGTCGATGCAAATGCAGAGCAGGAAGTGACAAATGCATGAGTAGCCACAAAGAGGGGGACAAAGCAATACCAAATGTAAATGCATGTGCAGCTACAGATGCAAATGCTGAGAGCAGTGGCATAACGGCTGCCGAACTATGAGGGGCAAATTTCCCAGCTTGGGAAATTTTCCCTCTTAGGGGTCAAAGGCCAATTTTCCCGTCAGAGGCTAAAAAAGGATGATTTAGCATGATTTGCCAAATTTTTCCCGACCAAAGTCGTTAGGGGGGCAACCTGCCCCCCTGCCCCCACGACTGTTAAACCACTGGCGAGAGTGATAATCCAAATTAATAGATCAATTATAGTAGGAGTTTTTATTCCTGTCAGTCATTGAAAGTTTTGGGGCGTGTCGACGATTCCATTCGTTCTGAGAGGTGTGTGCTTTACCACTAATCAATAGAAATTCAAATGTGACGATGTCGTATCACATTAGGCCAAATTAAAAATTCCCTTTTTCCGAAAGAAAAAGGCAAATGCACTTGGAAATATAAATTTCCAAAGATTAAACTGAACAAAAGAATTTTGCAACATAAGAAAAGAAAATGATAGTAATTATGAAGAAGTAATTATTACTCGCCAAAATATATTCAGTCGTGGTCATTATTGCTGGAGAGGCGGAATTCCACTTATATTCAGAGTCTCTACCATTTTTATGAACCAACGTTAGGAAAGTTATTCCATATGTGCCTGTTTTACAGTGCATTATTCTCGATATCAACCACTGGGTTTGCATGCATTTTCGTTCACTAAGGAAATATTAGAAAATCTGATACGATTTACTTTAAGCTCGTGTACCGCTGGTTAAAATTTATTCGTCTGTCCCAGACTGTTTGACGTCTTTGTCCAAATCATATATCTAAGTACTGAATGTTTGGTCACTCATAATGAACTAAAATATTTGACGCTGGCCTAATCCTCACCTGGCCTCGACGCTGATGTTCATGACACTCTATCCCCTCTTTGATTTTTGAAAAGGAATCAATAGGTGTCTCAGACTGACAAACAGTTGTATTCAATTGATCTGGTGGCAGCCTTTACATATTCGATACAAAAGGTTCAGGTCAATGGGGTTTTAAAGCTCTTATTCTGCTGAACAAGTGAGCATTTAGTTTTTGATCTCAACACATCCCCCTCCAGAGGTATTCCTACCATCGACAATATGCGTTTACTGACAGGAATAAAAAATCGGACTATAACTGATAATGCATGTACTCCTCATCCAAAGATTAATACCACCTGAGCAGTTCAGGTCCAGGCACAAACCAACCCTACACCTACACCCGTTGGATAGCCATTAACCCAAAGACCCGGATGTAGCGATTGCATCATCAAACAAAGACACATATGGGCAGGAAATGGCTGGCCGTTGACACCACCGTCGTAGCACAGTATCCCCGGGCCCCTGGTTCAAGACCGACCCAAATTTGTGACTTCTGCCCCTCTTCCGTCATTCCTTCACTCCCTCCTGGGAGACAGATGTGGCATTAGGGTTAAACATGACCTACAATCACACCTAATTTCACATATAAGACCATACAAAAAGTAATGATTTGACATATATGAGTATAGGTATTTCACTTTATTCAATATGTCTGATTATTTTTTATACATACCTCCTTTAACAGATTTTTCAAATGAATATACTTCACTTCAGATGTTCTTGAGTTTCTTTTTGAAATAGCAAAGGGCAAATTTTCAACTCTAAAGCCTGTACGCCATGTCACAGGAGAATGTATGTGAATGTGCATGAGTCCCTGTTGGAATGACTTTGAGCGTCTGAAATGCCTCTGCAATCCCTCTGCATTTACAGAAGTGAACGTCCTTCCGTATGTCTGCAGAGTCAATGCGAAGGTCACTTATAGGGGAGGGTTGCAATTCTGATTCTGAGGCCTGATTGATTTATATATCTGAAATTGTGACAGCTGGTCGTGCTGTTGAATCTAATCAAGGCCATATTTTAGGTTAGAGCAATTTTTTTTTAAAAGCAATAGCTATAATCAATACTTTAGTTAATGCTGTGTGCAACCAAAAAGGTCAAAATGATCAAAATTTCCAAATTACCCTTTTGTACATATCCAAATGAGTCAAAATATGCTTAGTCCTGGCCTAGTCTTGTCACAGTGTTTTATTTTAAGATTGTGGTGAAATAAACAATCATTGGTGTTACATTCGGTGAAGATTAACCCCGGTTGAATGGCAGCTTATAACACCTTAGCACGACCTGCATTTCATAAAGCATTTTTGATTGGCTAATTTTACTGTAAAATTGTACTTTAACCAATCAGATGACAGAAATCTTTAAATTTGGTACATAAACCACTGCTTTTTATTCTGGGCATGGTTAAAATCATGAGCCCATGGTGATCTCAATATTGAGATTTGATACTATGGTTTCTCCAATGTGCCGTTAAGAATCTATTGTGCCTGCCACACAGTGTCATGAGCATGTTTACGCTGATATGTCGTACATTAAGAATGCTCAAATTTATTTAATGTATTAATTGTAAAAAACATTCTACACCACTCAGTTTTGCTTCGAGGCACATTATGCAGAGATGTAACTTTTCCGGAAATTTCCGGAATTCCGGATTTTTGGCCATAAATAAAAAAAAATCCGGAAATGTAAAAAAAAAAAAAAAAAATTACAATTTTTTTTTCAATTTCTAAGATCAAATTTTTAATGAGAAAGGTAGAACTGCATCAAAAACCAAGTTTTAGGTACCAATTTATTTTGGAGAAGGGGGTCTTGTACCTTTAAATCGCGTAAAAAAATACAGTCCGTGGAGCTCCACCGGATGATACGCTAAAATTTGACCTTGCCGTCGGTTCAATTTTGGATTTTCAGGAAACGGGGCAACTCCTCTGTTACATCTCTGATTATGGTTTAGAGATTGCTTTGAGTCTATCATTTTATTCATGCCCTTCATAGCTGTCAATAATATGCAAAATATTCAGTAGTTATCCAAAATGTCATTTAAAGAAGTGTCAGCGGTTCATTGCTCTTCAAGGACACTAGGTGGTAGGAAAAGCCAACCTGTGTAAAGTGATAAAATATATTTCAATTACTTCAGTTGCTACCAGTATTTAAACAAAATATCCTCTATAATCAATTTTGTCCCAAAGTGCCATTTCCACAAGGGTCAGAGGCGCATCTTTTCAAGGACGTCAGGTGAAAGGAGGAGCATGACTTGAGCAAAGTACACAAAGTAGCATTTGATCCAAATTGTGTCAAAAAATTGATAAATTATTTTGGTGAGATCCCTGCTGAATCCCTGTTTGCCCCATATACCCAGTAGCGTAACAGGCGGGGAGGGCAGGTTGCCAGCCCAGAGAGCTTTAACTGGGGAAAAAAGATTTAAAATCATGCTAAGTCAGCCTTTTTTTTTTTGCCTGCTCACCAGGGAATTTTCACCTCCAATGGGGAAAATCTGCCCCAAAACCAGGAGTTTGCCCCTTCTGACAAGTGACCTCTGTTACGCCCCGCATACGCTCCACTGTATTACACCTTCCTCCACGCACTCATGCAACGTTTTGCACCTCGACATCATTTTGATGTTAGTTCAGTGTAATACGCACACAAGAATCAACTCATCCCGTGTTGCTCCGAGTCATACTTAATTTGTTGGGTAGTGTCACGCTTCACCCGAATCCAAAACGCTCACGGGGAGGAGAGTTGCGTAGGTCGGTGTCGATATGTAATCCTGTGGTAATCCCAACTTTTATTTTTGGATGACACCAAGTCTAGCTTTAGGCTAGCCTGGGGATTTGAATATTGATGTAATGGGAAGGGGCCTTTTTTTACAAGCAGAATTAACTTGCCTGTAAAATGCCTGTGAATTATGCAGTGTTGCCCAGGACTCTGATGGTTACAGAAGAGGGATTTGATTTCAAATCCAAAAATGGATGGGAGTAGAATTCAGATACCAACAAGGGGTTGGTTTTGACCTTGTTTGCTTGCGTAAAAGCATTAAAATTTAATTTACATGGATTTGAAATGTTTAAAAAATAGACACATCAGTGGGTTCCCCCCAAAATGAAATACTTTTCAATTCCCATATGCAGTGGCAAAGATAGCATTAAAAATTGAATTTTGAATGCATACTTGCATTTATGTCTTAAAATTAGAGAATTCCCATTATCCCTTAAAGGGATTAGCAGCGATAATGCGAGAGAATCGAAAAAATGTGGAAATGCATGTTTTTAACTTATAAATCAGGGATAAGTGTGTACAATTCCATATAACTGCTTTAATGTAGAAACAAACCACCAAATAGTGAAAAAAAATGAAGTATACGAGGAAATTTGTCATACCGTCTCCCACAAATAGACATACAGCAACGGCGTCTCAAAATCTGCACTAAACAGGTGATTGTGGTTTACACCTGTACAGAATGGACAAAGATCAATAATGTTTGTGTTTGAGGTCAAACTGTATTGATCATGGTGCACAATATCACGCTGAATATCTGTGATATTCACCGGGAAGGGCTTTTTTGATCTCAAGTCGGAATTTTGATACGCACGTATAGAAATTACAGAATCAGATAAAAAGTACTGCCTTGACTTCAATACACGGATTTCAAGCCAACCACTTGCAGGTTATGTTCGCATATCCATGCCAGTAACAAAAATATAAAAATATGAATTTTGATGATTTTTTCGATGATTCGGATTAGTAAATCGCTGCTAATCCCTTTAACAAATCAAGATGATAATACTTACCACTCTCAGTGGCAAGTCTATCTATAGAGGTGCAGTTAGTAGTTATAGCACTTTGTTTTGTTTTATGGTTCCTATATATTCTTGAGAAAAGGATGCTCCCAAAATGACAGTAGATTCCAAATATGGTGTTATGTGCAAATGTTTGTATCACAAACATAGGCCACTGTGATGTAATTGCTGTTTGTTTACAGACAGGAAAAAAACAATGTTAAGTTTAAAAGGATTCAGATGACCCACATATCATTACTTAAAGGTGCAACGAGAGATTTCACATAACAGGTGTCCCTACAAAATATGAAAATTCTGATTTTTGCACCAATGTAAAGCTTTTTATCAAAAATGTCCCCATAAGAAAGGATTAAGCTGAAAAGTATTTCTTTGGCACAAAAATTTTGAAATTTCTAATTTCGTATAGGAGCAAATACAAAATTCAGCCTATGTTTTATATTGCAAAATTAAGCAAATGAAAATCGCATTTTGTTTTTACTTTTAAGGCGCTTCTGTAACCAAAGACAAGGTAAGAAATCTATCGGGGTCTTAACTTTACGAAATCACTACATATGACACAATATATAGTAGCCCAAAATCTCTCGTTGCACCTTTAATGCTGAGATTCAAAGACACTATCAGTGATTCTCCCGAGTGAGTCAAAATATTTGAAATTTGCAGGAATAGCTTAAAGGTCCATGGCCCGATCGCTAATAGCCTCGTCCCCAGAAGCCCCAGATTTTACCGGAAGTGGTCAATGTTTTGGTATCAGAAGAAAGCTACTATTTTTCTCATCTACCCTGTGAAATCTTAGAGCCAAAGGATATTTGGTTTGGAAGTTATGAGCGAAAATGTGGCCCATTTTGGTCGACCAATATTAATTTTACATAGTTCTCTATGGGGCTTACAAAATCACGTTTTTAGCTCTCTCATCAAAACGGATTGAAATATCGGCGCGAAACTTTACAGCTGGAGTTTTGGAGTGAAGGACAATCTATCAAGATGAAAACTTCATATCCTTAAATCGGGCCATCCCCCTTTAAAGTGTAGGATAAATCTGTAGAAATCTCATAAGTTATTTTTTTGCAACTGAAAATTGTCAGAAAAGGAAGAAAACAGCAGTTTTCGAAGATATGAATCTCCACTGAATTACGTGTTGCAGTATAAGTGTCCGGAAGGAAAGTAATGACTAAAATATCCGACTTTGTCCTTATTAGGTTGCTTTCAGTCTTATTACTTGCAGAGTGTGTTAGGGTAGATATACTTGTTACAGACAAACAAAAATCTGAATTTGTAGGATTTGTTTTAATTTTCTGATTGAGTGAATCACTCATAGTAACTTTATTGATGTCATATACATGACATGTAGTTTTGGTTCATTAGTGTAGGGTCAAGTATAATTATACTTACTGTAATCTAGACTAGTGAACTTTACATTTCTAACTAGTTTTTGCAGTATTTTTTATTAGTTCAAGAACAGGTCTCTTACACTGCTTGCGTGTGTATGTTTGAGCTAATTTCAAAAACCTGGCAAAAATACACCACTCTTTTGGACATTTTCTGAAAAAATGGTGATTGTCTCAAAATATCATATACTATTTAAAATGGGCTTGAAAGAGGCATTTTGTGATCCATAGTGTCATCCTTGCTTTGTTACTCTGACCTGTCTAAAATGCCTCAAAATATCATATAGGCATACCATTTTGTTCTCGATACCAGTACATTGATTTCAAACCAACCACTTGCAAGCTATGTTAGCACATGCCAGTAAAAAAGATATCAAAACATGGATTTTTTATGCTCTAGATTAGCATATTACTGCCAAGGGCAGCACCAGGGTAAAATCATAGGAGGGGCGAAAATTGTGTGTGGGGGAATACATTACCAAGATTATCTCATATAGGTTAAAAACCCTCATTTGTATGCAATTTATTGCTTAAAGGCTGACTCAGAGATTTTGAAATATAATTTTTTTGGTGTAGTAATTAACAATAGTCATCTCTATGCTCTTTTGGTCACATTTCATAAATTGGTCCTAAAAACTATTACATGGTAGAAAATAACAAAAAATGTGCCTTTTTCATTGAACACAGTATTACATTTAATCAGTACATTTTAGACCATTAAAAGTACACATTTTTGGAAAGCTTATATTACAATGATGCCAAACCAGCTTAGTACAACTTCATTATACAGGGTGGGTCAGAAATATACAGGGTGAAACAACAAAAATGTTAACATTTTTCTTGTCATGGTGAACTCTGTGGTTTCCTTTTCTGAATGATATGTAGATCAAAATAAATATGGATTCAGAAAGGTATTGCTTATGCCCTTCAAACAAGCAAGGAAGAACGAGTTCAGATTACCTTGTGTTAAATATACAGGGTTGTCAAAATTATGCTTATTCTGAAGTGTAAAATACATAAAAGATTTTCATGCCATTTTTCAGAGTAAATCTTTCCTGGTCATGGGTAATGGAAGCAAGTTGCTTTCAAAACAGATACAACCCATATTCTTGTGTACTTTTGATTATACAGGGTGATCAGAAATAAAATTACCCTGAAAGAGCAAAACTTCTGGTGCTCAAGCGTCTTAATGGTATGGAAGTTGAACTAATAAAATATTAGTAAAAACAATGTAGCCAAGAAGTAAATAGTGTAGGTCTCTTCTAAAACAAGTATTCCTTTGATAAAATCATATAGGGTGATAAATATGGAAGACAATCCTTCTGTATTTCTCACATTTAAAATAGGGTCCTGCATGTATACACAGGAAAATTTTCTGAATATAACACTGATGTATAAAGCATAATTTGTCCTACATGCTTTAATGATTAAGCATATATTCACACTTAATATATGTGCCAACAGACTGTACAAAATAAAGCATTTATTGTGACTGATACATGTGCTGAAGATGAATTCAAATTACACAAAAATGTCATGAAATACATCCACCCTATACAATTTCAACCACCCTGTATATATTATCTATCATATACTAATACTATTTTGTTTAAAACATGACCAGTGCAAAATAACCAGTCTCAAACATATAACACAAGATTAGGACACATGTTTTACCGATGTGACACAACTAGATTTAGAAATAATGTCACAAAAAGGTATTTTCCACCCTGTAGAGTGTATAACAATCTGGAATTTTATAACAAAGTTGTGATTTTCTATATGAAGGACTTCAATTTGAGCTTAGTTATTTCACACAGTGATTAGTACATGGACAAGCATTACGTATATGCAAAAAAAAAAAAAAAAAAAAAAAAAATATGGAAGTTGAACTAATAAAATATTAGTAAAAACAATGTAGCCAAGAAGTAAATAGTGTAGGTCTCTTCTAAAACAAGTATTCCTTTGATAAAATCATATAGGGTGATAAATATGGAAGACAATCCTTCTGTATTTCTCACATTTAAAATAGGGTCCTGCATGTATACACAGGAAAATTTTCTGAATATAACACTGATGTATAAAGCATAATTTGTCCTACATGCTTTAATGATTAAGCATATATTCACACTTAATATATGTGCCAACAGACTGTACAAAATAAAGCATTTATTGTGACTGATACATGTGCTGAAGATGAATTCAAATTACACAAAAATGTCATGAAATACATCCACCCTATACAATTTCAACCACCCTGTATATATTATCTATCATATACTAATACTATTTTGTTTAAAACATGACCAGTGCAAAATAACTAGTCTCAAACATATAACACAAGATTAGGACACATGTTTTACCGATGTGACACAACTAGATTTAGAAATAATGTCACAAAAAGGTATTTTCCACCCTGTATAAAATGCATGGTGTTTCTTTGCAGAATTTGCAGCTTTAGGTATTTAACAATGCTTATAGAGAACTAAAGATAATCACCTAAAATGCCTGATTACACAGAGATTAATTGGATTTTCCATTTCCATGCAGTATAGTCATGCAGAATGGTGCAAGATATCAAACCTATTGTGCATTTTGGGTGAAAAGTACCAAATTTGGCACAGATGTAGCTCTTCATATGCTGAATAAATCTGGTCTAGGGGCCAAATTAATTTCCTTCCAAGATGGCCGCCAAATTCAAAATGGCCGCCACTGTTAAAATGTCATGTTTTTACAAAAAAAAAAAAAAAAAAAATAGAGTGTATAACAATCTGGAATTTTATAACAAAGTTGTGATTTTCTATATGAAGGACTTCAATTTGAGCTTAGTTATTTCACACAGTGATTAGTACATGGACAAGCATTACGTATATGCAAAAAACACAATTTGTTTGCAAGTTGAGTGCGCCCTCATCGGGAAATATCTGAGTCAGCCTTTAAAACCCCTGTTTTTCCTGAATGTTGAAACTCTCATGGAGGTGGATGCCCGGGGGTGGATGTCCTTCCCCCTTCCCCCGCCAATGCCCCTACAAAACTGCTTGTGCCTTTAAAAATGATAAATTAAGAGAGACTCCAAACTGAGGTACTTAAAAGAACAGAGACCTCTTCTTGGTCAGTCTTGCTTGGGTGCCATTGGACGTTGTTCTCCTTAACAGTTCACATCTCCGAAATGTGCAGATCTATTTTCAAATAAAAATAAAGTGAGGTGATTCAGGTGAAAAATGACAGTTATTGAAGAAATGACACATTGCAAAGAATTTGTGTGTCATGTGAAGTGTGTGGGTGATTATCCTGTATGTTCAGTACAATGACTTCTCAGTTCAATGGCAGGAGGTTTAAAGTGATATTCAGAGATCCAGTAGTGATCGTAACCACTTCTGTTTTGCCCCTATCACAAAACAAACCTCTATAGAAATTCCAATTGGTTAATGTAACATTCCATTTGTAATAATTTATTTTATAAGTATTTTTGTATATTTCAGTTTTCCACTAGGATAATCTGTTAGTTTAATAGTTTGATAATAAAATTATATTTAGCTTATTCCTTTGATGGGTTGATTGTTAATTATAATGTGGTTAACGAGTTGTAAAAATTGAGGGTGTTCTGCCTACCCTTTCCCACCAAATCTCTGAATGTCCCTTTAAAGCAACAACAGCACATTTTTCGAAGAGCGCCCCCAATTTTCAAAATTTGATATTTTTGCACAGTTATGTTGGTAATTGTGTAGGAAACTACACCTGTGAACGAGAATGCACAAAAATGCGTATTTATCATAAAATAAGCGATTTTGTAATTAGTATTTGGATCCCAGATTGTGCTTAACGGCAGAGCTGGAAATACTAAGTTTATGTCCGTCCATGATAAAATAGAGCCACCTCAAAAAATGGACCTCTAACTTGACTTGCCTGAACTAATAAAACAACTAATGGATGAGTGTAGATACGTACATGGTGCAATTTCATATTGGAAGGCCGTTTCCAGCAGCCATTGAATTATTATCGTAGATCTCCGATATTAATTATTCTAATTACAAAATTCCTTCGTTTGCAACACAGACATTTTTTAGCTTTACCATTCACTGGTATAGTTAACTAGCCAGTTACCAATGCAATCGTGCAAAATTCTCAAAACTTTTGAAAAATTGGGGGCGCTTTTCAAAAAATGTGCTATTATTGCTTCTACTCCCTAAGGTCTACCAGCCCATTTTTTGGTTGAGTTATATGATGTATTTGGCCAATCAGAGACTTGATATAAGAAAAGCTTAAAGGTTTGTACAGATAGATAGGTCTATTTTAATTGGCTACTCGTAGGTTATATCATTCTATATATCTTGTAATAAGCCAATCAGAGATACCGTAAGAAAGGCAACAGACCTCAGGGGGTTAAGGGATTTTGATAGAATGACTTTAAGTGCATCTATGATTTTCAAGATTAAGCTAAGATTGAGCACTGATATAAAAACCCATTCCTATAAGAGGCAGGACTTCAATGCTTCTAATCATGCTTTTTTTTTGCATGAATCTGCTCATGAAAACAACTTTTGAAAGCTGACTTTTTTTTAAAACTTAGGTATTTTTAGACAATCTATTTTGAGAAGGACAATTGACAAGGTCAGACAGATATTACTGTGTTGTATAGCAGATGGGAAAGATTTTCTTTGCTTAGGAGTGCGATACTGCAGCTAACAGTTTCTGTAACTTTCAGCCCTGTAGGCATTATTTTGTCAGTCGAGAGGTCAAAATGTGGGTTTTTTATCATTTCAGAATTATGTAGTGCATCATTGTCATATTTGGAATCAGCATAAAAAATGCATTGTGGCTTTGATTTGGCTTCACAGATGGCCACAGGGCATATGGTCATTTTGGAAGCCATACGAAAACCACTTAATGTTATAACCTATATACAAAATGCATTAGAATGAGTCTACACAGTGGCTTTGATTTGGCTTCACAAATGACCACAGGACATGTGGTCATAGGGCAAGCCATATCAAAACCACTTAATGTTATAACCTGTACAAAATCTACAACAACCCCTCCTATCCCTTTATTGCATGAGCATGCATTGTTGATTGGTGATGAACAGACAGTTGCTGGATCTGTACGCACTGTGCACTAGTTCTGTATGCACGATGCGCACAACACACATTAGGACGCAGCTATTCGTCACACGTTTGGTTGCGTGACTCATTTGAAATTGTTGTCGATGCGCAGGATTCATCAAAAGAGTACTGCAATCTAAACATATGTTAGTAATTTTGTGAAACTTTTTTGTTTAAATGCCATGGCTATTTAAACAATAATGGCTGGTATTCTCAAATGGAGTCTAACTTTAGACCCAGGTTTAAACCAGGGTTAGTCCTGCATGAGTGGACCTTTTTCCTTTCAACATATATTAAAGGTTTGCTGTAACAGGTGAGAAAATTCCTCATGGATGGGTCATCAACTGCCCATGCATGAGGAATTTTCTTGCCCGTTATTTTCAACTTTTGGGGCATGTTTAAAGACAAAAGGTCCCTTGTATTGGACTAACTCTGGTTTAAACCTGGCTCTAAAGTTAGACTCCATTTGAAAATACCAGCCAATAATCCTTTTATTTGAAATGAAGAAGTGTATTTTTTGCTTGTAGTGCTGCGTGTAAAAACGCTGATCTTGTCTATTGTGTCGTTGTTCAAAGGAACCAAACCATGATGTAGAGTGGTTCACCAGAAATTAACAACACTGCACTTGATGCATTTACATATTTTAATCATCCTCGGGCAGCTAAAGATTTTTTCCAGATGCCAAAAGCAGTGGGAAATAAAAAAAAATGAAATATCTTGAGAGTGCTTTTTTGACAAAATTGATATTGACATATATGTTTTAGCCATCATTATCCACAAGCCATTAAATTTTCAACAAAATGTGCCCGATTGGAAAGTTAAATGTTAGATGTTTGTCTGCATTTGGAAGTGATTACCTGGGCACTCTCAACACACACATGCATGCCCCTACCTACACATACATGTACACAGGGCTGTCCCTAGAGGGGGGTGTGGGGGGTGTGACACCCCCCCCCCCATTTGCAAAATTCTGTCGGTAAAATGCGATATGGGTATAATGTCGGCGCAACTGATTGATGGGCGGATTATCGGCGGTTGACTCCCCCACCTGTTGTTGTTTGTTTGTTTTGTTGCATTGCTGGAGAACTCCCCCCCCCCTTTAGAATTTCAAACCTAGTGGGAAAAAATTTGGGTCTACCTTGCGAGCGAAGCGAGCCAAAAAATTCGATAATTCTTGAATCCGGCCATGATTTTGTCGGCAACACAGACTCAACACCCCCCATTAAAAATGGTCTGGGGACGCCCCTGCATGTACACCTGCTTGCATGCACACGCACGCACACACACACACACATGCTTGCAAACACATGTGTGCACATGTGAGTGGTATGTGTGTGTATGTGCATGTGCACACACTCACATGTATGCACACACACACATACACACACATACCACACTGAAAATCAAAACAAAATAGACAAGTGGTATAGGGATTTTTTTTCCCACCGAGGTCACCAGCTTCGGACTCCCTTCCAGTCCCAAAAGACCCCCACTTCAAACCCATCTCACATTGTAAAGCTCACATTTTACACTCAAAATTGCTTTTTTCCCAAATAGATACATCCAGCGCCTGTGGAATTGTTTGCAGGTCAAGAGATTAGGGACAATATTTGAAGAAATCCCAAAAGTGGTTGTGTATTTTGTTCAAAGGCACTCAGCCCCAGGCATATGTACGCATGAATCAGGCCATATCCGCGGCATCTCCCATTACGCATCTTAAAAAAACACATGCAATACACTGCATGCTGATCCAAATTATCGCTGTAAAATTTAAAATGGATGATCCATTGCACCTGTTGGTTTCTGTGTTGATACCTTGATCTCTGGGGGGGGGTGGTGCCTGTAGAATGTTGTATAGTTCATACGACCAGAGAATTTTCTACAAGGCTAGGTAGAAAATCATAAGTTTTTATCAAAATGGAGTGCATTTTCGCTCAGAACTTCCAAAAGATTTTACAGGTAAATGAGAAAAAATAGTAGCTTTCTGTTGATACCAAAATTGTGACCATTCCCTGTAAAATCTGGGGTTCTAGAGACGAGGCTATTAGTGATCAGGCCACGGCCCTTTAACAACAGAGGTCAAAATTCATCCAGAGGTAAATTTTTGTCCGATTCACCTCAACTATGGTGAAAATAATTGAGACAAACATGTAAAAATAAAAAAAAATAGGTCATCCAGGGTCAAAGGTCATCTAGAGTTCAAATTGTTCATGCTTAGGTCCCTATTCACAAAATGCAATAGCAAACAACGCATGCATTTCAGGGGCTGTTGTAGTATTATTTTTTTACAGTACATGCCTTTGTTTTTTCAAATGTGCAGATCGTTGAAAAATATTAAGTAGCAAACTGGTACAAATGCAAGTAAATCGATCAATAATAGATGTAAAGTGTAAACAAGTAACACATTTCTTTTTTTAATTTGGCCTAAGGAACAACAACCTTCACTGGCTGTCATCAGGACCTAAATCTAACGTCATTAACTGTAAATAATTTAGTTTTTAATTTCCTTAGTGTATTACTGGTATCATGATGGAGATTGTGTTGGCTATATTCCCCCAAATAAAAAAAGGAAAAGAGAAGAAAGGAACGTATATGTATTACCAAAGGAATTACAAAACCATTGGGCTGTTATACAAGGCCAGATACATAATACTTTGTATATTTATTGTATTTCATAATGCCTCCTTGAGATATACAGTAGGAAAGGAAAGAAGGCAATCATTAACAATTAATGCAAGGATTGTGGTGTTAAATGTATCCTTCATTTTGATGATTTATTGTCTTTCCCCTGCTTTTCAATTACATTTTGATTCAGCATGTCTAGCGTGTTATTTTGGTAGATAAATCAAGATTAATTAATAATAAGAGTTGCTTATTGGTAGCTGGATACGCTACCTGCCAAAGGATCGCTAATCAAATACCACAGCATATTGCATTTTTTTTCTTTCTCCTAAGCAATTCCTTTCTGCCTTCCACTAATTTCGTAAAATTATGCCGAGTTTTTATTGAGTGGTGTTATTTGTATGTTCAGTAATGCTTGTTTAGTGCAGCATGGTCAAGGGCATGCAGTAGCAAGCTTGTTTAGAATTGTTGAGATGAATTTCTTGAATGATTAAATTAGTTATTAGTTTGTAACTATTGATTTATCATTTTTGATGTATTTATTTAAGTATTTATTTTGAATACGTATGCATTATTTACAAAAAATGCCAGACATAAAAATATAGATTTTGTTCTTCATTACTGAACTGTCATTCTGGATACACATGATTATTGTGGTCTCAAATAGCATTATATCATTCTCATCACCATGATCGTTGTCATCGTCGTCATCAGCAGCATTGTCATCAGCATCATTACCATCATCGCCGTCATCATCATCATCACTATCATCATCATTATCATCATGATAATCATTTGCAAAACTGGTATTGTCATCAATGTTATCATCAGATCATCATTAATTAGGCCCACTCTAATCCTTTTCACTGTCAGTTTCATCATTTTCATCAGTTTATTTGGCGTTGTCATTGGCATTAAAGTGGCACTGGCACATTTTCAGAAAATATCAAATTTCTTCAATTTGCTCGCAAATGGTAGTCTAGGCTATTGGAAGAATAAAGTTAATTTTACACATAAAAATAATACACCCAAAACTGATAGAGACATTAATAAGAGGCAAAAGACATCCAGGTAATTTGTAGGCTTACTTTTAAGTTTGCTATAACTTTAATCAACAAATGTGTCTATTACATGAATATCATAGACTCATACTCATTGATATTAAAACCACAAAGGTCACAGACTGGTCAAACAAGGTGCATGCCGTGGAAATCAACTCAAGCGTATGTTTGATGTGTTTAACGTCATTTCCGCGTCGTCTGCTGAATTAATGTCGCCCGGCGACATTAATTATAAAATCGTTTGATTTACCCGTAAGCGCGCCGATTTGGCTTAATAATTTCAGATGAGGGCTATTGTATATACATGCTTTACAACCATGCAAAAATATCAATTTTGAACATTTTTGAGGGTGCACTATTTTTCAAATGTGCCAGTGTCTTTTTAATACTAAAAGCCATAATTTCATGATACATCATTTACCATTTTTATCATAATTTCCTCATAATACCTCTTAACAACCATCCCCAGCAACCATCAGTCTCGTAATTATCACTGTCCAAGACTTCCCGTGCCATTTCCCCACACATTACCATCACCATCGTCCACATCATCATGCTCATGTTGCCACCTTCAAATTGACAAGTCAAAAGGCAAACCACACCCACAAGACAAAGGCAGAAACAAACAGACAACCCGGGACTATGGCCCGTTACGTATTATGAAGTCATATTGACCTTGACCCTTCACTATGGCTTAGAGCGGGGTTTCTGTGGACACTTTTTCACTTTTCATTGATGGCCTACAAGATGGCATACTTGTAGTCAATTAGCTTCTTTTAATTGTTACCTGGATGACCCCATTTTGACCTTTGACCCTTGCTGGCGACCTAAGAAATTGAGCTTTTCCCAGTGGTTCTTGTGAACACATTTTTGACATAAATATCTACTTTGGTTGATTAGTTATACGGTTTTGCATATTAATTAGCTCCATTTTGCAATCTTCCAAAATACACACTTACCCGTGCCCCTGGGCACATATTCTGTCCAAGGATTCTTCTCGACATACCCCACTTTTTGCACAGACATCCCTATCCAAGGGTTTTATACGATTTTTGAGATATAGCTTTTTGCATATTAAATTAATATGCCGCCATTTTTGAATGTTAATGACTTCCGATATTAATTCTGTGTACAAGCTGTATACACTGACCAAGACGATGCTCATGCAGAAATTTCATGCAGTAGCGCACTTAATCTGTAGAAGAAGTAGGTTTCCAAGATTTTTAGTTGTTGACCTCTATTGTGTGCCGGCCTACGAGAGTCAAAGATCAAACTATGTACACCCCTGTTAGCTTGGGGGGTCAGTGGTTCTTCTTCTGACCGATTTTGGTCAATTCGGCCCAGCCGTTTGGCAGAAGAATGTGCGCAAAAGCGATTAGTCGGAAGAAGAGGAGAAGAAATAACGCATAAGCAAATACGATGGCCCCGTTTCATCGGGCAGAGTAACTTGACTGCACCTATTAAATTTGAAATCACCTGTATCAAATCGCTTACACATCATCAGGGCCTCAACAATGGAACTCTATTGGACTGAATATCCCATTCTCTTATTTCCATAGAGTACTCTCTTTTCCTGGAAGCCTTCCCGAGAGCCACCGACTAAAACCTGATTGAACTTAATCAAGGATATTGTATCTTGAAGTGAAAAGGGGGGAAAGAACTACTGAATTTTTATTCGATACAATGACACAGACACACATACAAATACATGTATATATTCAGTGCAGAGAGGTTAAGAAGAGGTCTTGTGGGAAATGAGTGTGCAACTACTTGTAAGGTAGATAGAGGTTTCAGTTTTTCACTTGAAGGAGGGTTTTCATCTTACTGAAGGTAAATCAGTGCAAATTCTACTTTTTAGCATTCTTATTTTGACAGGGTCAAATTGACTTGGGTTCTGAGTCAACAGAGTGCTGATATTTGACATTGCAACCAGATCAGATTTGACCCTAGTTGGACAGGAATATGGTTCAGATTTGACCTATTCTAGATTTATTGTGAGGAATCAGAATCCCAAGAGAATTTTGTTCAGAACTATTGAGGAGTGTATAAATATGAATTTGATCAATTAGGAAATGAAATACAGATTTGCAAATTTTCGAAAAGAAGGACAGGTTCAAGTGAACTCTGTGAGGTAATCACTTATATTCCAATCCATGCATGCATGTAATATTGTGTCTCGCATCGCTTACGCCATACCATAGTGAAGCTGATAAGCCCATCATCATTGGCCTCTGAGACACTTTGGATGGTCAGTAGTGATGACTTGTTAAGATTGCCTTACTACTGCGGTTTAATATCTTCTAATTTGCCTTCTTTTTGCTATTGGACAAAGGGTGGACAAACACAACCATTAATCATGGTTAAGCCACTGAAGTACTTTCTCATTGTGTGTATGAGGCCTCGGTGAAAGAAATCAGTCAAACCTATATGGAATAAAGTATAAACTCCATTAAAATTAAAAATACTGTGGAGTCTCATGCATAACCAACGTATTGACTGTATTGCCTAGGTACGTGCACATACGTCGGAGAGGTTTAATTTTACATTTTGCCTTACTACAACTCTAACCTGGTGTGGCAGTGGTAGTTCTTATGACCGGTAGTCATGAGGCCTGGAGTTCGATCCCCAGCTGGGTCAATATTTTTTCGCCCTCCTGTTATTATATGCGACCTTGAAGCGGATAGCCCCTTATTCATCACTTATCATTTCCAGCTAGTGCATATAAAATAGGCATCCTTCTAGGGAGGTGTTTTTATAAGGTGTCCTATCTGACCCATTTTTTTTCTGACACACATTAATTTGGAAACCCTGCATAGAGAACCATATGTGTATCCAGTAAGGTTTCCACTAAATTTCATAAGTGTGTCAAAAGTGGGTCAGAATGGGTCAAAACACCCTTCCTAGATTCTAATGGGCTATTTTCCAACCAACCAAAAAAGGGGCTTAGAGCATGGGGAATTCAAATCTTTCATTGTGTAGCATGTGTCCTTTGTGCCCTTGATTTGTTTGGACCTATTGCTGGGGAAAAGGGGAGTTTCCGTAACCTGACACTTTTTCAGACACACTTATGAATTAGGAAACCTTAAAGGAACAAACATGTGCTTTATTCCGTGAAGTTTCCAAATTCATGTGTGTGTCAGAAAAAAGTGAGTCAGATGGGTCAGGTTACAGAAACTCCCAGGACAAAAAACTTATTACGAGGCACTTCTACAGCAAATTGTTCCTTTAAATGTATATCAAAGTCTGCATACCCCCAGGAATGTACTTCTCTTGACAGAGAACCACAATTGGTTTGTCTTTCTCACTACCTATTTATACAATCCATCACAACCACAATATCTGGTTTCTATTCTTAGATTGTAAACAATAAGTCATGTGTCATGGTATTGACTTGACTTTACATGTGTGTTTTTTTTAACTTTTTCTGCTCCAACTTATGAATTCCGGAAACCTAAAGGAACAAACATGTGCTTTATTCCGTGAAGTTTCCAAATTCAGGTGTCAGAAAAAGTGGAGTCAGATGGGTCAGGTTCGGAAACTCCCACGGCAAAAAAAAAAAAAACCTATTACGAGGCACTTCTGCAGCAAATTGTTCCCTTAAAATGTACATCAAAAGTCTGCATACCCACAGGAATGTACTTCTCCTGACAGAGAACCACAATTGGTTTGTCTTTCTCACTACCTATTTATACAATCCATCACAACCACAATACATGGTGTCTATTCTTAGATTGTAAACAATAAGACATGTCATGCTATTGACTTGACATGTGTGTTTTTTTAAACAATACTTACAAGAGAAGCAATCAATATAATAGGCTATGTTGAGTGATATGTTTTGTGTGGCTTATTGCGAGGCAAGGAAAGTCATTGAGAACTGTTTTGACTTCGTATGTACAGTTCTCTTGTTGTTTTCTAAATATTTTATTGCACAAGTTTGTCTTGAACATTGTGGTTATTATTTGGATGGTAAATAAATAATTAACCATCAATTCATTGAATTGATGGTTATTGCTATCGAGAGCGGCGTGTTTTAATGTCGGCTCTTATTTTCTCTACTAGTCGGCCGTTTTATTTGCATTTCTGACAAAAAGCTGCCTAGTGGGAGTCAGACACATGGGGAATCTCGTGTTGGGCTTGATTTTTTAAATTTCAGTGACGGTAGTCAGTTTGGGTAACTTTTGTATCTTTTTGTCAAGTTTTGGACATCATTTGATGCCGCGCTTGTTGTCCTTCTTACTGAATGCTATTGGTTTATGTGTGCACCTATTAACCGGTTCTAGTGGGGTTCTTCAGGCGAAAATGAAATGGTGATCATGTTACCATATCTACCAAGGGCTTACCAGGGACTGAGGTCAAACACAAGTGCGAGTTCATTTGACTTGAGTAGATTTAGTGTAAACAAATTTCCCTGGATGAAGGTCGCCGACTATAATAGAGATGACACAAAAGAAGTTGTTTTACTTGAGATCAGACTTGAGTTATGTTAATAACTCGGGGTATTTTGCAACCAAGTCTCAAAGAATATTCAGCATAAGTACGTAGAGAGACCCAAATTTGCCTACTTTAGAACTGCAAAAATATCAAATCCGTACCTTAGCAAATTTGGTATCGTGGTATCGTCCTTTGTTGAAAAAAAAAAAAAAAAAAAAAAAAAAAAAAAAAAAAAACTATTACGAGGCACTTCTGCAGCAAATTGTTCCCTTAAAATGTACATCAAAAGTCTGCATACCCACAGGAATGTACTTCTCCTGACAGAGAACCACAATTGATTTGTCTTTCTGAATACCTATTTATACAATCCATCACAACCACAATATCTGGTTTCTATTCTTAGATTGTAAACAATAAGACATGTGTCATGGTATTGACTTGACTTTACATGTGTGTTTTTTTAAACAATACTTACAAGAGAAGCAATCAATATAATAGGCTATGTTGAGTGATATGTTTTGTGTGGCTTATTGCGAGGCAAGGAAAGTCATTGTGAATTGTTGTGACTTCATATGTATAGTTCTCTTGTTGTTTTCTAAATATTTTATTACACAAGTTTGTCTTGAACATTGTGGTTTTATTTGGATGGTAAATAAATAATTTTTATTGACGGACAATGCCAAAGACATTTGAACCCTTAACTCTAAACCCTAACCCTAACATGAATCTTCATAAGGTGAAATAATAACCCCCCCCCCCCAACCAAGGATTGCCCAAATATTATATCTTTGCCAGGATGCATAACACCAGGGAGCACTTTCAAGGGCTCTTAATTGTTTCTAGGATTGCAAAATGTTGAAAGTTACCCTCATAAGATTAATATACCCTCTCTAGGATTTTTTTCTCTCAGGTAAATATTTCTACCCACATTTAAAGGGAGTGGATCCGCTGGAAAAAAAGTTGGCCTTAGTTTCCTGAAGACGTTTCATAGAAGTCCCAAGGAAAAAAAAAAAAAAAAAAAAAGGGTCATTCAATCCAGGTGATCGCAAAACACAGGTGATGGCCAAATCCAAGGACCGCCTAGTAAAATACTATTAAAGAAACCACCGGTCCAGAACTCTTATGGTATGCACAGAATGCCCTCTTATGACCCATATGCCCTTTTGACCTCCAATGACCCTACCATACCTTTGACCCCAACATATCAAAACATTCTTCCAAGTTAAGTTGTATAGCCACCAAACTTGCTCAAGATAACCACTGGCCAAGACCCATGGGCTATATGTCAGTTGACCTGTAATGACCCTACATGACCTATGACCCACAACTATGCATTCCCTAACCATCCCAATTGATGGTTACTGCATCATTGATGCACTCGTTTTTATTGACGGGCAATGCCAAAGACATTTGAACCCTTAACTCTAAACCCTAACCCTAACATGAATCTTCATAAGGTGAAATAATAACCCCCCCCCAACCAAGGATTGCCCAAATATTATATCTTTGCCAGGATGCTAACACCAGGGAGCACTTTCAAGGGCTCTTAATTGTTTCTAGGATTGCAAAATGTTGAAAGTTACCCTCATAAGATCAATATACCCTCTCTAGGATTTTTTTCTCTCAGGTAAATATTTCTACCCACATTTAAAGGGAGTGGATCCGCTGGAAAAAAAGTTGGCCTTAGTTTCCTGAAGACGTTTCATAGAAGTCCCAAGGATGCAAATGAGATATTTATTCCGTCAAGCGCTACTGCACAACATCATACAGCGCTTGACGGAATCAATTGTAATACCTCATTTGCATCCTTGGGACTTCTATATGAAATGTTTACCTAGTTTTTAATGTTCCCAAAATTGCTTTAGTTGTTAAAACAAAGGCTAAACTTTTATAAAAATTGGATAAAATTGGGTGTAGTGCAGTGTGTGGACGGCTGCCTTTGTATATATAAGTCCCATTTTTTAAATATTTAAGAATTCTTTTTTTATCCATCCAGCCCATATAATAAATACTTAAATGTACATTTTATGTTGTGGTGTTTGTGCGATTTTCAAATAATATTTTTAGCCGATTGGCAAACATGTAGCGACTGACAAGATCTGTGAATCTTAAATGGGATTTGAAAAAGGTACTTACATTAATGTAATCATCAGTTCCCTGGATGCTAAAAGCAGGTCAGTGTGGAAGGGTACTCAACAGGGGCTAATTGGCATTAATTTGCAATTTGTACAAAGCTAAATGTGGTACAAAATTGCCTTTCACTGGCGAAAATGAGCATGGAACTGATGCAAATAGAAGTCGTGGGGAGTTAAAGTGTTGCTTTGTATCATCATAAATGATAACGACAGTTGTTTGTGCTCATTCTTGTAGTTTCAAATTGAATTTTAGTAGGTGATAAAATACACATTATGCAGAGTGTGGGAACTAATAAACTATTTTCTTTTCCTTTGTGGTTTTCGCCCTACCTTTTTTAGAGATGTATGGCAATGAAGATGGATCAGTGCCGGCAACATTTCAGATCCTGTATATGATCGGCTGGAAAACCGGATCCAACACAGGTGAGCATATGGCGGGTGGGGTGGAGGAGGGGATCAGTAGGGTACTCAAAAGGTACTGATTTCATTCTGGAATACAATCAATATTCTGAAAATTTTTTGATCCCCCTGGCTTGAAAATCAGTAGGGGGATTTTGCGAGAGCACACGTCCATATGTATGTATGTGTGTGTGTGTGTTCCAGTTAGGTTAGGTTTTCGTGTTTTAGGTCTTTGAAGAAAAGTTGAAGTCCGATTTAAACGAGCCTTGGGGGTTAAGGTGCGGTAGGGGTTCCTTCATATGTGGATGATGTCAAAGGTCATAGACCAAGGTCAAAGGTCATCTGAGGTCATGTTGTATGTGTGTTCTAGTTTGGGTCAGGTTTTTGTTATTTCAGGTCTTCTTCGAAAAGTTAAGTCCAATTTTAAACCAGACTTGGGTTGTGGGTTGGTTAGGGGCAATAGGGGGGGGCCTTTATTGTTATGTAAATGAGTCAAGGTCAGGGACCTAGGTCATGTTCCAGGACTGACATCTTGCCAGGGGGCAACAGTATGCATGTAAAAACCTATAAGTAAAAAAATTCTTGATTTAGATGATGATGTGCCTTTACACCAGCGGAAGAGATTATTCTGAAATTACAACTTTACAAAATTTCAAACCACTGACTCACAAAGCTCCATGTTTCCTAAATGCTGACCAAAAACGTGACAACCAGAGTTGCCAAAAATAATTTGCCCAAAAGTCGCGGGGTTAAATGGGGTCGGGCAAGTCGCTAAAAAAGTCGCGGTGCAACACCAGAAGTCCCATAGAAACCTATATGAAAAAATGTGGCAAAGAAAGAAATCACGTAAAAAAAATGGGCGTTTCGGGAAGCCTCCGGAAGTTGCCCATGGGGCTACCAAATGGTGGGTTTGGCAACACTGGCGACAAAAGCAAGGCGTGTGCATGTACTGATTGACAGGCAAAACAGAATTTGAATCCAATGCCCATGGTAATATAGCAAAAAATTTTCTCGTCTGCAATTACAAAAAAAACTGGTCATAACCCCCTGCCTAGAACTGCATTAAATTAGGGTTATGGCTAGATTTCTCGCACTACAAGGTGAAATTTCAGTTCACAAATTTTGCGTACCAAAATGCCATTAGATGAGCAGTTGTTTTCTCCACAAGGAGGTGTGGATCATTGTAATTGTTCACAGTTGTTTGACCCCATGCAAAAATTGTTCTTTTATTTTTGAGAATTTTATGCAATGGTGACACAACTTTTTGACAAACTGATTATAAGTAGGGGACATGTAAGAGCTATTACATACCCCAAATCAGGATAAATCCATTGCAGATCTCACTTAAGGTGCAGGATGGTCCTTTTTATTAACTATCATTAATAACTATCATCTATCATTGATATATCATTCAAAATATGATAGTCTCCCCGTTGATATATCATGCTAGTCAATCTGAGATGTTGATTGTCTATCAAATTGGGTCTCTTTGTAAAAAATTAGCATGCTAACTATCATCTATCATTGAAAATATCATTTGATAGGTCTACGTTGATATATCATGATAGTCTATTGATACTTTGATAGTCATTTGATAGTGATAGTCTATCACAATGATATTATATCACAAACAAAGATAGTGTATCTGTATTTGATAGTCTCACAAATGATAGTGTATCTGATCTTTTGATAGTCTATCCCAAATGATCGTGTATCTGATATTTTGATTAGTTTCTTGATATTTTGATAGTCCATCAATCAAATTCACAATGATAGTGTATCTGATATTTTGATAGTCTATCGTCATATTTGTAGTAGAGGTAAGGGGGGGGAAATGAGTCTAAACAAGGGTGATATATCTGATTAGATTGATAGACTGATAGTCTATCATTCACAACTGATAGTGGATGATATTCTATCAAAATTTGTAGGATATCAGATAGTTGATAGTCTATCCTAGTTGATAGTGTCACAGAGTATAACAAGGGTGATATATCTGATTAGATTGATAGACTGATGTCGATAGCACAAAGATAGTGTATCTGATATTTTGATAGTTTATCAATACAAATGATAGGGTATCTGATATTTTGATAGTCTCTGATATTTTGATAGTCGATCAGATGTTAAGATAGATAGGGTATCAGATAGTTTGATAGTGTCACAGAGTATAAACACGGTGATATATATGATAGATTGATCGACTGATAGTCTATCCTCACACTGATAGTGGCTGTTGATATTTATCAAAATTTGACTAGTCTATCAATAGTTTGAAGTCTATCAGCCTTAAGTTTGATAGTGTCACAGAGTAGAAACAAGGGTGGATATTCTGGTAGATTGATATACTGATAGTCATCACTCACCACTGATAGGATGATAGTCTATCAAATTTGATAGTGTTATATCAGATAGTTTGATAGTGTATCAGATAGTTTGTTAGTCAAAGAGTATACACAAGGGTGATATATCTGATTAGATTGATAGATGATAGTCTATCATTCACAATGATAGTGGCTGGCTAGTCTATCAAATTTATGAACGCAAACATCCAGGGGTGGTGTTATTATTTGTGGAGGGGTGCCAAAGCACACAGTAGTTGAGGGCGGAGAATTCTCCCACAGTTTGTAAACTGTCTAGTTAAATCGTGGTTTGAGCGTGATGTGTCGTTTTAATTACAAAGTTTAATTATTTGAGGTATGGGACCAACGCCACCGATAGTGGAGGGTGGAGAAGTAAATATTTGTTTATTAACCAAATCAAATAGGAAGAGGGATGCAAAAGTTTCATTACTGAGGAGGGGGAAACCAAATCACACAGATGTTGGAAGGGAGGATAATTAAAATATTTGTTAGTTTTAAACAATTACTATATAGGCTTCTAAAGCTCAAATCTAGTTAACTTGTTTTAAAGATGTTAAATGAATATCATAAGCTACCAATCTCAGCGAACCATCTCTACCACAGATCTACATTGCTGACCAGTGTATGCATGGTCACTCACCCTACTCTAAAAGTGAAAATGAAACAGAAGACTCTATTCAACCTCCAGCACATTCCCATTACTAAGATCTCAACATTTAACAATCAAAAAGAGTAATTCAGGGAGGAGGTGCCTCGTTTTAGTGCTAGTTTACTATTTCAGTGAGGGGAATGTAAATCAAACAGTGTGCCTCCCTCAATTTAGTAAACCGCCGTTAAAACTTTGTGGGACGGGAGGGAAAGTAAATCAAATGGGGTCGCCTCATTCAAATAGAAAATAAAACCCGTGTTTTAAAAACACGAGGCTAAACAAAAGAGAGGTGAGTTTACTATTTAGCGGAGGGGTGCTTCGTTTTAACGAATTTCAGGGAGGGGTTTTAAAAGTAAATCAAATGGGGGGGTAATTAAATCAAACAGTTGTTCGCTCCCTCATGAGTAAACCGTAGTTAAAACGTATGCGGGACGGGTTTGAAAACTTAAAAGTAAATCAAATGAGGGGTTGCGCTATCAAACCATATCAAAACGAGTATTTCAGGGAGGAGGTGCCTCGTTTAACTGCAAAGTTTTATTTCAGTTGCGAGTGGAATTTAAATTCAAACAAGGGTTGCCTCCCTCAAATAGTAAACAACATTTAAAACGTTTGTGGGACGGGGGTTGCAACGTAAATCAACTGAGGGGTGCGCTATCAAACCATATCCAAGAGAGTATTTAAGGGAGGAGGTGCCTCGTTTTAAATGCAAAGTTTTACTATTCGTGAGGAGGGAGAATTTAAATCAAACAGTGTTTGCTCCTCCAATAGTAAACGCAGTTAAAAAGTTTGTGGGACGGGGTTGAAGTAAATCAAATGAGGGGTGAGCTATAAACCATTATCAAAAATAGTATTTCAGGAGGAGGAGGGGAGAGGAGGAGGTGCCTCGTTTTAACTGCCAAAGTTTGACTATTTCAGGGAGGGGTAATGTAAATCAAACATGTTGCCTCCTTCAAAAAAGGTAAACCCCGTTAAAACTTTGGTGGGACGGATGGTAGTAAATCAAATGGGGCGCTCACTCAAATAGCAACCCCGTATTTTTAAAAAACGAGGATACAAAGATAGGTAGGGGTTTATATTTTAGGAGGGTTGTGCTTCGTTTTACCTGCATTTCAGGGAGGGGTAAAGAATCAGATGAGGGGGTGCCTCGTTTTAACTGCAAAGTTTACTATTTCAGGAAGGGGAAATTAAATCAAACAGTGTCGCCTCCCTCAAATAGTAAAAACACATGCAGTTAAAACGTTGGGACGGGATGGAAGAAATCAAATGAGGGGTTGCCTTCACTCAAATAGTAAACCCCGTATTAAAACGAGGCTACGTTTCAGGTGGTGATTTTATATTGGTGAGGGAGAGGGGGGCTCGTTTTAACTGCAAAGTTTACTATTTTCATGGGAGGGGTAAATCAAATCAAACAGTGTTGCCTCCCTCAAATAGGTTAAACCGTAGGTTAAAAGTTTGTGAGGGGTGGGCGTGCCTTCATTTTACTGCAAAGATTACTATATCAAGGAGGGGAATATCCAAATTAACAGAGTCATTGCCTCGTTTAGAGAGTCGGTTTACCCCTCCTCACGAGTAAACTCGTGTTTAAACAGAGGCATAGAAAAAATAGGGTGATTTTACTATGAATTAAACAGAGTATTGCCTCGTTTTGAGAGTCGTTTACCCCTCCCTCCAATAGTAAACTTCGTGTTTAAATGATGGCACTAGAAAAATAGGGTGAGGTTACTATATTTAAAACGGGTGCTAGAGAGTGATGGCCAATTCTTACAAATTTTTCTGTTTGAGGGATGGGAAAGCAAATCACTAGTAGTTGAGAAAGGGAGAATTATTAACCGAATAAAATGCATCGTTTGAAGACCCTCCCACCCCCCCACACACACACAATTGTAAAATTTAGTCAACGGGTGTTAGATTGCAAAGTTTTTATACCCTATTTCAGAAGGGGGATATCAAATCTTGGGTGGGGGTGCCTCGTTTTAAACTGCAAAGTTTACTATTTCAGGGAAAGGGAAACCATAGTTGGTTTGTCGCCCCCTCGCTGAAATAGTAACACCTTCAGTTAAAAAGAGGCACTGCACAGAGAGGGGTGCGTTTACTATTTGTAGAAGGATCAGGGCATACCTCCATTTAATGCCACTTTACTAGTTCTTGGGGTTGAGTTTACTATTGGTGGGAGGGGTTCCTCGTTTGGAGAAATCAAATAAACCAAATCCACAGTGTGCCTTTCGTTTTTTAGAGAGTTGTGTCGCCTCCCCTCAAATAATAAACATCGAATTTAAAAACCAGGCATAAAAAATAGGGGGGATGTTTACTATTTAGGAGGTGTGCCTCGTTTTAACTGCAACAATTTCCTAGTCAGGGAGGGGGAATTTAAATCAAACAGTGTTGCCTCCCTCAAATAGTGTAAACCGCAGTTAAAACGTTGTGGGACCGGGGTTGAAGTAAATCAACTGAGGGGTGCGCTATCAAACCATATCAAAAAGAGTATGTCGGGAGGAGGTGCATCGTTTTAACTGTCAAGTTTACTATTTCAGGGAGGGGGAAATCAAATCAAACAGTGTTGACCTCTTCAATAGTAAACCGCAGTTAAAACTTTGTGGGACTGCTGGAAAGTAAATCAAATTGATAGGGTCGCCTAAACTCAAATAGTAAACTCGTGTTACAACGAGGCAATACAAAGATAGGGCGAAGTTACTAATTTTAGGAGGGTTGTGCCTGTTTTTACCTGCAAAGTTTACTATTTCAGGGAGGGGAAATTAAAGTGCAAAACAGTGTTGACCCCTCAAATGGTAATCCGCAGTTAAAACGTTTGGGGATGGGGTTAAAAGTAAATCAAATGAAGGGTGCGCTTTGCGACTATCAACCATATCAAAATAGTATTTCAGGGAGGAGGTGCCTCGTTTTAACTGCAAAGTTGACTATTTCAGGGAGGGGGAATTTAAATCCAACAGTGTTGCCTCCTTCAATTTAGTAAACCGCCGTTAAAACTTTGTGGGACGGGATGGAAAGTCAATCAAATGGGGTCGCCTCACTCAAATAGCAACCCTGTGTTAAACGAGCATAACAAAGATAGGGTGAGGTTTACTATTTTCGGAGGGGTTGTGATAGTTTAACTGCATTTCAGGGAGGGGTTAAAGTAAATCAAATGAGGGTAGGGCCTCGTTTTAACTGCAAAGGTTACATTGCAGGGAGGGGGGAAATTAAATCAAAACCAGGTCGCCTCCCTAAATAGTAAAGGTAGTTTAAAAGTTTGGGGACGTTGGGAAAGTAAATCAAATGAGGGATGCCATCAAACCGATCAAAAAGAATGATGCCTCCTGTTTTTAAAGAACTCCCTCGCCACACGTTAAAGTAAACTGTAAAAAAAACAGCGTTTTGACGGAAGCTGGACTCACAAACGTGCAGAACGTAAAATGAAATGGAGCCGTTAAAAATACAGACCATTGCATGGATGTAAATAACGGCGTGAAAATCTCAGCTCAAAGATTTGGTTGACTGGTTTTAAAACAATAAGCAAGACTTAAAAGTTTATTAAAAATCTTCTGACAAATTTAAAGTTGTAGCTGTGACCTCAACAAACGTTTGTATAGTCACCACAGGTTGTCAAAAGTTATAGTTCTAGCCCAATTTTGAAAAAAACAACAAAAAACAAAAAAAAAAAAAACCCCACAAAAAAAAAAAAAAAAAAAAAAAAAAAAAACAAAAAAAAAAAAAGACAACCAAAACGAGGGGAAACTGATGTGAATAAAATTTAAACCAGCATTTTCTTTGTTTTAAACGGTAATGTACATATTCTTAATGTCAATTCATTTTCTTAATGTCTCGTTTTAATTACAAGTTGTTATTTGAGGGAAGGGGAAACCAAATAAACAGTAGTGAGGGAGGAGGAATTCAAAATATCTGTTTATTAAACCAAATCAAATAGAGAGTGATGCCCTTCTTTAAAGACCAAACACTTGTAAAGTTTTAAACCATAGGATTTTGTCTTGGCCTATATATTTAATTATTAAAGAATAAATAAATATATAGGCCTAAGCAAAATCTTATTTAACTTGTTAAAAGATGTTGAATGAAAAGATACGATTGTAAACAATCTTTTCAAAGAAAAGCCATCGCTGCCTCTATACCTAAATTGAGCCAAATTGCTGACCAGGGATATGCATGGTCAATACCCATAATATAAGTGAACAGAGACTATTATTTATTTATGTATTTATTATTGGACATACACTTTTACAACAGTGGCATTCACAAAGGTGTGACGTCCGAAAATACATACAAAAACATACAACAACAAAACCATCAAGAATACAAAAGCACATAAAGTGAGGTACCAATATATACAAAAAACTAAGGGCCAAAGAATGATCACGTGATACACTCCGAGTTTTGGCGTCGAAATTGTGGTCCATACCATGAAGGAAATGCACACATTGATGCCAAACATGAGAGTGTGGTACCAACATTTCGGGATCAAGAAAGCATCATAACCCCGGGTGGAATGAAATGAGTTAAAATATACAAAAAACACCCAAATACAGCAACGAAGAAAGTAAGGAATGACTAGTTAGGCCGAATAATATCGGACCTCAATTTCCACGCACGCTTGACATATGGATTTTACAAAAAGTATCAAATATAGGAGTAGATAATCTTAACATTCTTTATATGACAAAAGTATGCCTGAGGTGCTCCAAGTGTGAGCTGGTATTTACATCTAAATGTGCCAGAATAAAGGATCTCCCATATGCTTAGAATATCATTTTGCAAATAAGGTGTCTCAGCTTGCTATCGTCAGATCTAATAGGCTAAGAGCAAAAAGGACACAACGAAATGTCTAACATTTCCAAGACCTGAGGTACAGGGTCACGTACCATCATTATCTGTCGACCAGTGTCTAATTCTGCGGTTGAGCGGGACGCGTGGTGGAGCGCAATTTAAATTTAAGGTGAGCCGTTTATAGAAGTCAGTATCTGGTCAAAGATAAACTTTAAACTTGGGCGATCTTAATGGTGATATAATCCGCAAGTGATAGACTTAGAACAGGCTATTCACTCTGCAATAGTGAGATATTCATAGAGTGCGCTTGATTGATTTAGCCCAGAGTGGATCAAATGGGGGTTCCCCAGTTTTCGCGCATCCAAAATGTCACTAGGGCTAAATCGTCAATTTCTAAGAAAGCATTGTGAGTGCAGTCCAAAAATTTGAAACGCACCTTGTCGAAATCACAATCAAGACTGGAGCATAGTGAGTAAGAGGGCTTGGGCCACCGATGCATTTTCATATCAAATTACCCGAGAGATGTATTTAAGCCTTGTGATACTATGCAATGAGAAGGGAGTCCAACCAAGATCACCATAAAGCGCAGCACGCGGCGTGTTACGCGATGCTTTCAGAATATGTTCTCGCCTTTGGTAACTGGAGATTTTCAATTCTGTTCTGATCTGACTGCTATTACAAGTCCACACCAGCGCATGCATAATTGATTGACGGAAGCGCAATCGTCCTCCACAGGATGTCCCCGTTATAGACCCGGTTAAAATCGTCACATTTAGCATAATGGACTTATATAAGCAATTAATCTATTCCCCCTTCTTAAACAACCTCATCAAATGAGTGTGATCGGAGAGATTGCGAGAAATATTAACACCTAAGTATTTATAGGAAATCAACTTCCGATTTAAATTGTCCCACTTTCCACAATGTTATTGTTGTCAATTCCTGATGGCCTGTTATATTAGGACTTTTTGGACTTATCGTGATTAAACTCACTTTCACTAAAAAGTGGCAAATCGGCAGCTAAGTTAACATACTATTAATCCCTTTTCGTCATTAGCCCGTAAAACAACGTCATCTGCCCAAAATAGGCTCCCCACCACAAACATATAATTCTAACCCCGATATCATGAGCCGGTGAGTAATTGTTGAATTCCGTTCGATAAAAATAGAGAATAAAACCGGCGACAGGACACAACCTTGTTTCAACCCGTCAGAAACTTCGAAGAAATCCGATTAATGTCGCCAAATTTAACCTGCGCTTGACATTATTCTTATTCACTCTATTCCTGAGTTATACCTAATCCCGAAAACATATCGTGACAAACGTTCCCTATAATTTGCAAGAACCCCTTGAAATTGAAAGCACAAGGGATAAGTGGTTTGAACAAGAAATAGTATCTCTTCAAAAGTACTGTAAAGATAAACA
>JAMKCH010011455.1:0-43026 GCA_023653785.1 Ophioderma brevispina
TTTGGTCCGCAAAGAAACACCATATCTTGATAAATTCTCAATTTTGCAAGAGCCTTTAACCTAGCTTTTCATTTCTGTCTGTCTGCAAAGATATTAATTCCTTCTTATGTTTGCAATTACTTTGCATGTTTTTGCAAACCGAGTTCCTCCATTTCTAAAGAACCACTTTCTTTATAATGCTCTGGTACGACATTGTTAGTTCAAGACCTTTGGCAGCCGCTTTAATAATTATTTCAGCTGTGCTATCGCTAGTTTACTTCTAATAATATTTCTAGTATTTGTACTTTTTATGTGAAACTTGCGGATTCACTCATTGCATCAGTCATACTTGCTTATCTGGAATAAAGGCGTATTTCAATGTACGGCACCCGTTCTGGCATAACTAAGGATGAAAAAAACGCCCTCACTTGATGTTACGGCGATGGCCCGCGGCAAATCGGCGGTACATATTACCATACATAAAAACCACATCAGTGATTTGCTAAATAGCAAATCGAAAAAAATCATCAAAAAATCAGGATATTGTTTTGGCTAGGTATTAAAAAAAGCTACAGGTATCCTACCATACCTGCAATGATATAAGACCAGAAGCAACCTAATAAGGACAGATCGGAAGATTAGCCCATTACGGTCCGAACGGACACTTACTAAAAAAGTAATTGAATGGGAATTCGTATTTTGAACACTGCCGTTTCTTCCTTTTCTGTCAATTCTACAGCTGGAAAAGGTAACTATGGAGATTCTACAGGACTTATCCTCCGTGGAGAACCAGGGGGGGGGGCCGGGGGGGCCAAGCTGCCCCCCCGGACACAAAAAATCGGGGAGGAAATCGGGAAGGGGAGCCAAAAACTGGGAAGGAAAACAGGGAGAAGGAAGAGAAAAAAGGGAAAGAAAAAAGAGGAAAAGGAGAAGAAGAAAGGGGAAAAGAAGGGAAAAAGAAGGGAAAAAGAAGAGGGAAGAAAAGACAGGGAAGGTGTGAAGTGCCCAGGCTGGGTTACTCGCGAGCATGCGAGCAGGTAAAATTGGCGCCTGAAAATCGGGAAACTTGTTTCTTGAGTCTGCCCCTCAGGAGGCTCATGTCTGGTTACGCCCATTGCTTATCCTTCACTTTTGAAGCTATTCCTGACAAATTTCAATATTTTTCAAATAACTGATCGGTTGTCTTTAAGACAAGTCTAAATTGTCCAGCACATGGTTATGTTTCTGACACGTAGCATACCTTGGGGACCTGTAGAACGCACCAGGATGACTAGAGTTCTAATAATTCGTTTAAAGCAGCGTTTTTCTACTTAAATGTAGAGAATTCCAAAACTAAAATGAAGTTCTCGAGTTTCTACGCAGATGTCGGTCTTTTCCATTACGCGGTAGATGTTCAACACAACAATCTTAATCTACAAATTTACCACACTTGAACTAATGAGTCATGCACAAATACTTTACTGCTCGATCTTCAATGCGGAATCTTGAACCTTGGTCGTCTAAATGAGGGTAAAACTAGGGGTAGTTTAGTGTCAAACTAGGCTAACCACTATAGGTAAAAAACTAGCGTAGAAAAACTTTTTTTCAGCATTCCATCCGACGACAGCCTTGAGTCATGAGCCAGACCAACAGAGGGCGCCAGAACAGTGAAGACAGGTTTTCACATAAGGGGTAGCGGACATGCAAGTTTAAGTACCAACAGAGAATTAAACCAAGAAAGACGCAACAAACACTTTGAAATTACTGTTAACTTAGATAGTCATTTTATTAATTCCACTCTTCGTTGGCTGAGTCTTATTCTTTACATGCCATTTTCATTTTCATCCGTACAAAAACCTTTAAAAGGCATAAGAGCTTATGACAAGTAGGATGTGTTCCCATTCCCCAACCAACCTTACCATAGATTTTGATTAAACTGGATATTCCATTTGATAGTGGAATAGCCTTCACTTTTTTGTGGTTGGTATATGAATTGAGGGGATTAGTATAATAAAACTTTAGTCCGTGTACTTGTGGTATGATGTGCACTATAGCTGTGATAGCCAACCCTGAGCGGTTTGGGCCCCAAGAAGGTTCTATATAGATAGAGAGGCAAACGTTACGTAATCTTTGAAATTCACCGCCTCGCATGTTTGCCGACCACAAAGAAACATATAGTACCAACAATAGAAAGCAATGCGGCCTCCTCTTCTTCCACATACTGTGGGTGCCGCTTGGCATATACACTAATTGGAAGTGATTACAAATTAATGTGATGTGTTTTAGAGGTGTCCAGGTGTAATAATAGTGTACCTTTATCATTCTTGCTCAGATAATCTTTTTTCTCATAATGCAATGCGCGCTTTTAGGTGAAAAGATGGTATTCATTGAGGCGGTTTAATTTTTAATCAAGACGACTGAGTGTATTTTCATTCGTTGTGTGGCCATTGGTAGGACAACTTTAACCACCCAATAGCACCCAACATCCAACAACTGATATTTGTCCGGATTGTTTGTATCGATTTAACATTATGTGTGTATACAAGGACCCAAACTGATAATTATCCGTGCAACTTTCAAAATGTCAGCGCCCCAGCACGGACGACTCGTGGTTTTGAAGTTCGCTTTCATCATTCACCCCCCCCTTGTGTGGGCCATTCACAGTTCCAATCAATAGTCAAAGCATAAAGCCTAGAATGTTCAAAGACAGTGCAAACTAATTAGGAATGTTTCAGTGAAACGCAGCTAGGGTGAAAGCTGGATTTTTTAATAAGTCAATATAAATTTAAGCTCTGCATTGTTACACACAAGTGACTGAAAGCTTCTAAAACTTTATGTTGTTGTGGGCAATGTTTAAAGCAAATTCACATAGTATAAAATCAAAGTATTGAACTGGACGAACAACGTATAGCCTACTTTATTTGTAGTTGGTCCGTTTTCCTTTCATCAATCCGATCTCCTTTTGTATGAAGAGTGAAGAAATCGAAGATTTTTCTGGATATTTCTGTCCAGCTTAAGTTCTTTAGAGACCTGTGTAAGTTTAGGGTATCCTTGTTAATGGATTGAGACTCTGGATCGACCTGATGCACCTACACCAAGCTTCTTATTCGAGTACCAAAACATATCCTGGCTTGAGCACATGCCAAAACCCATGTCATGATATATCCCCCCCCCTTCACTTAGCTCCTGTGCCCACTCCGCGCCTATGCAAGCACAAAGCCATAACCGGTATGCCGCAACGCGTTTGGCGACCTTTCAGCAACGCGTTGCGAGAAGTAGCAACGCGTTGAGGCTTCGGGCCATTAGACTGAGCGAATTTCTTTCTTTCTGTGACGTAGTTCACAAATTAGCCCACAACGCGGTTGCCAGTATCTAGCAACGCGTTGTGGAAACTCACACTGCGTTGCAAGACTTCCAACGCTTTGCGACTTCACAACGGGTTGCTACCTGTCACAACGCGTTGCGAATTTCACAAACCATAAGGGTATACGTATTGCCGCACAACGCGTTTGTTAGAAATTGCAACGCTTGCGTCATTTCGGGGCACGCCGTGCGGCCAGGCCAATCAAAATCATGAATTCCCTGTGACGTATTTCAAAAAAAGATCAACAACGCGTTGCGGCAATACACGTGATGACCCTTTGGCTTCAAAAAACGCGTTGCAGCCTTCGCAACAGGGGGGCGTTTCTAGCTTCACAACGCGTTATAGAACTTCACAACGCGTTGTGAGACAAATAAGGTCATAACGTATTGCCGCAACGGCGTTGTGAAGGTGGGCAGCAACGCTTTGGTGAAGGCGCAACCGTTGTGTGAGATTTTATTTTTGAATACTTCCACAAGAAGTCATGATTTTGATTGCGACACCGCAATGCGTTGACGAAATGTCGCAACGCGTTGTGACTTTTCTCACAACGCGTGCGGCAATACGTTTTTATGGACCCTTATGGCTTGTGGGTCCTTCGCAACGCGTTGTGAAGCGGCAACGCGTTGTGAAGCTCGCACGCGTTGTGAAAGGTTTTGCAACGCGTTGTAAATTTTCTGTCAACGCGTTGTGGGTCTATTTTTTTTGAAATACGTCACAGAATTCATGATTTTGATTCGCCTACAACCGCAACGCGTTGCCCGAATGTCGCAACGCGTGGCCGAAATGTTGCAACGCGTTGCCTAGAAAATGTCGCAACGCGTTTTGCCGACATGTTTTAAACCTTTATATTAGTTTTTAATAACTCCGTAGGATCAGAGCACACAGTTTTGAGATGCGCGCTGCACAGTGTCTCATGCTAGATACAATACGGGTCTCCTGCCCTAGAAAATCCGACCGTATCACTGCATGTTAATGACACGATACTCGCACCGTGGTTTCCTCTATGTAATTCAATTACAAAGATAACCACAACACATAGCAAGTTTAAAAATAAACCAGAATACAATGTAAGGTTTGTCTTTGTTCAAATACTCATCCATATTTTATTTTTCTAAAATGAAATCCAATTCAATCCTAGGAAAATTTAAAAGTGACATAAAATATCAAAGGTTAACACATGTAAAAAAACTAATCTTATTATGATTCTACACATCTTCTTCTGTGTATTATACACCACATAATAAGATAACAAGCGTGTTGTTAACAAGGATTATGCCACGATAATTTATCTGAGATGGGTTAAGGAATCAGGTGACCAGTAACCCCACCAATTTTTTAATAATATTTTTATAACTAACTCGTAGGATCCTAGAGCAACACAGTTTTGAGATGCGCGCTGCACAGTGTCTCATGCTAGATACGACGGGTCTCCTGCCCTAGAAACTCCGACCGTATCATGCATGGTAATGACACTATAATACGACTCACCGTGTTTCTTCCTCACGTGTCTTCAAATTACAAGATACCACACACTGCATTTTAATAAAACCAGATCATTTAAGTTTTGTCTTTGTTCAGAATACGCATCCATATTTTATTTTTCTAAAAATGAATCAATTCAATCCTCCGAAAATTAGAATTGTGACATAAATATAAAGGTTTAAACATGTAAAAACTAATCTTATTATGATTCGACACCTCTCTCTGTGTATTATTACACACAAATAAGATACACGTGTTTTTTAACAGATTTGCACATATGTATAATGAAATGGGTTAAGGAAAGCATGTTTATAACACAGACCCCCATATTTTTAATAAATTGCATAGCACTATGACATACATACACAACATTAACAATAAATTAAAAAAAAAAAAAAAAAAAAAAAAAAAAAAAAAAAAAAACTAACCATAAGTTACAAGATTAAAAACCTTCTCCTTCTCTCTAGAATACCCATCTGTATTAGGTGCAGCGGGACGAGAGGTTGAAAATCCAAAAAGCGGCAATGGTCCCACAACATCACAATTTTGTATTAACTTAATAAACACATCCTAGCGCATCCCTAAAATCTGCATAATTTGCATTGTAGAAATAGTATTTTTTTTTTAACCCAAATGCATGCAATTTGCAATAAAAGGGTGTTCCAGAGGTAGTTGGGCATTTTCTTCTGTTACTTAAATGCAGAAAAGCTACGACATGTGGTTTTTTTTGCATAAGGTTCTAATGTAATTCTCCTTAAATCCACATTTAAGAAGTTTTCCAATTTTATACCAACAGGGTTGTTAATTTGTATTTTTCTTCTCATGTCCATGCCAACAAAAGGTTTTTAAGCAGTTTCGGCGAGTTTCAGTAATCCTCTCTCCTCTGCTCACCATAAATAACCTTATTTTCGTTTTAGTTCAACAACCAAAACCAAGTTATGAACAGTCTACACTGCAAATTTGAGCACCATAAACAACACGGTTTTCATGTAATTTCACCAAATTCTACGTAGCTTGTTTTTTCTCCATTTTCTGTACTAAATACCAGCAGGGTTGCTGCTGTTCCTAAGCTGAGAACAATATACCTATATTGGTCCTCAGAAGGTCTAAGAGGGTCGTCGGTGCCAAATTGTGTAAGCACGATAATTTCAATACGGAATAATCGCAATCTCATCAGTGCGCAGTTCACACTCCATATAAGACGGTTTTACACAATTTGGCAAAACAAAACTCCCAGTGGTGTAAGTGTACACCGTATTATTTCTGTCACTTTCTTTACATAACAGGACAATTCAATTCACGGCATTAATCAGCATACCTACAAATGCTCTTCATTGGGCGCAAAAAAAAAAAAAAAAAAAAACATGTTTCTATGATAAAGAACTTTTAAGTCCGCTCTATTTTCTATTATGTGTTTCCCAAATTTTCACCATCGTCATACATTAGTAAAATTGGTCATGATTGCCGTAAACGTTCTTCAATATTTTAAATAAATCATTGCAGCCTCCGACGCAATCTTGAATTACACATGATGAAAAAGAAAATTATAAAATAGAAACGGTAATTACGGCTTTCCAAGGAGACACCGATCGCACATTGACCCTTTAAAAAGGCGTGTAGACAAATTAAATTCTCAATCATTCATCATTAAAAAACCGGCATATCTCTAAATGTCTTACATTAAATTTTTATTCTAATTAAGATTTCTATCAGTTTAGATTAAAATTTAAATAAAATGCATTGAAAATAATAAATGTAATAGATTAAAAATTTAATCTAAATTCAGACTTTTTCATCCATTAAGTCTAGAAATTTATAGAGTTATAAAGGAGTATCGCGGTATTTTTATGCCCCTTGTCTTATATACTATATACTCTATAGGCATGACCGTGTTAAGAAATTCTATGAGTCTGATGATGTTTCGACTAGTAAGTTTGTTAAACCAATCTAGATTGCATCAATTTTTTGTGTAACTGATCCAGACAAGACACGAAACCCCTTCTGGCCTCTTTCTACAAGTCATTTAACAATGAAGCAGAAGAAAAAAAATGATGAAAACTAATCAGTAGTCTTGTTGCACAAATACCAACACACGGTAATTAAATTTTGTTGTTAACGGATAAGGTGATAAACTTTTTCTTTCTCCAAAATTACTTAAAAGGTCTTAGTACTTTTAAAAGAAGCTGCAGCAACATATCATAGGCCTTCAATTTTGGCGAGCGAAGGAGTCGCCAGATTTTGAAAATTTTTGTCCAAATTAATAGCGCTCGCCTACCTTGTAAAGGCGCTCCAAAATCTCACTGATTATGATTCTTATGAATATTTCCAGGACCGACACACTAATTGAATCATCATAATTTAACACCGAGTGAATCATCATTTGCGAGTTCTTTGATTCTTTCATATTATATTTTGAGCTATATGTTATGGCAGCTCTTTGGCAGAGTAAAAAAGACACCTTTTTCATTTGCGGTAAAACAAAACGGAAAACCAAATAGAATATACATGATAAACGCAACTTTTCTCAATTTTGTTTCAAAACTTTGTTCTTCTCAGCCGAGAAAAACACTGTTAGATGAAAAAAAAAAAAAAAAAAAAATCAAAATCCGTGCTATCGAATTTGAGAAAAAACACACAGATTTTTCATATGAAAAAAGCAGTTTATCGATCCAAAGCTTTGAGAAACCTTGTTTTTTCGATCGAAAACAAAAGTTTTTAAACAACCATAAAAATCTTTCATATCGATTTGGTAAAGTTTTCTCGATCTACAAAAAACAGTTTTATCGCTTTGAAAGTAAATTTAGTAAGGCGACGAAAAAATCAAACCTGTTTTATGATACATAAGGTAAAAAAGAAGAGTTCGTCCTCTCCAACTGGGGGGGGGTAAAAAACAATCGGCCGCAAAAGAAAGGTCTAAAAATGCAATACTGAGAAAGAATTTTCCGCGTGGCCGGTATTTTTCTAAGGTTTGGGTCTGTAGGGAAGGCTGAAGACATACTTCTTCTTTGTTCTGGTATAAGCGCTATGCTTTGTTGTTTTTAGTAAAAAGCTCTACGCTCGTGGAATTTTTTTTTTTTTTTTTTTTTGCATTTTTAGGCGGACTTTATTTTTCGGCTGCTTCGTGGCCATTCTTCTTATCTTGGACTATTTTAAAAAATAATAAAAAATATCTTGAAATCTTTCAAAAAGGAAATGCACTAAAAATGTAATATTTACCCCAATGCGAGCGGGAAGCTGAGACGAACCTTGTTTTTCGCTTAACTCATATTGGTTTGAGGTAGTATAAACTCCCATTATATATCGAGGATTTTTTTTGGGGAGCGGATTTTGTCGAAAGTGGACTATTTTTTAAGATGAAAGACCTTTTTTAGTCCTAGAAAGTGGAGCCCGATACCAAAATGGTCGTTTTAAAAAATGTCATTTAAAAATGATTAAATTTATGGGTATTTTTTAAATTATCACGAATAAAGTTTACCCCAAAAATCTTCAAGTGTTTTGCAATTTTCCCCTCGTTTTGGGTGAGCCCTGTAAAAGTGAATTCACTCTTTAGATTTTAAGAGAGTATGTGGTTACCCCGGCTCAATCCTATCAATCCACTCTGCCTGAAAGGGGGTGACACCCGTTCCTTAGATATAATGGTTTTTTTATTTGATTCGCATGAACCATTACCCGAATACCCCATCTAAAAAAATCTATGGCAAATTTTGAAATCATTTTTGATATGAGAGTTAAAAACGTGATTTTGTAACATCATAGAATCCTTTGTACAAATTAATATTGTTGATTTTTTTTTCGCTTGAAAAACCAAATAACCTTCCAGTAAATGAGAAAATGGTAGGCTTTCTTCCCCTCTTCAGACAATTGACTACTTTCCGGTAAATCTAGAGATGGGGCTATTAGAGATCATGCCACGGACCTTTAAACATGCAGTGTATCGGAACTTTAAGGAGTAATTCAATGCTGTTATTGGCCTAACCTTTAGAAGTGACATTGACCACAGCTCCCATTTCTACAATAAATTCTTGGTGGGATTGGGGACTTGTATCGAGCACCTAAATAATTTTACAATCAACTAATATTAGAAATAATATAGCAACCAAGAACGGCCCTAGTTTTAAAGTCGAACATCGGTGGTCGTTTTCAGCCTTTTTCGGGTAATCCGGCACGAATTGACAATATAGGAAAATGGTGCTTTTGCATTAGGACGATTATAAATAATTTGGTCAAAAACTTAAGTTGGCTTTTACCCGCCTAAATGAATAAGCCCTCACAGTTTGTTTTGTGTAAATCACGAAAATTTGTAATAAAATGACTCGGAGTTAAGGTGCTCGGGCTAGGTTGGCCAACTTGCACAAATGAATCCCAAGAAATCATCAGAGGTGTGTATAAATTTCTCTGCAACCATTTAGACGGGTGACGACCACCTTAGTTATGCATTAATTATAAAAAATGTTCTAGATTTATAGTAGTATAGAAATTTTACTATTAAAAACAAAACTTTTGATGAAATGAGGGTATATAGTGCATCTGCAAGAAAGCAGGGTGGTGGGGTCGTGAAGGCTTGCCCAGATTAAAGGGATTAAGCAGCGATTTGCTAATCCGAAACATCAAAAATCTTAAAATTCATATTTATATTTTTTGTTAATGGCATGGATATGGACATAACCTGCAAGTGGTGGCTTGAAATCCGTGTATTATAGACAAGGCCGTAACTTTTATCTGATCTGTATTTCTATACAGGGCGTATCAAAATCGAAAATATAGGCATTGAGGAAACGTGACGTAAACCAACGCCTTAAACTACCCTGGACCAGTCAAGTTAACAACGTTTAGGAATGTTGAACGAGTTCGGCTAATTTAAAAGCGTTTAAAGTTAACCATGCTTTGGGAATTGCCGTTTATTTTAGCGGGCGGTTAAATTGCGATTTAACACTGATTAGCCTTAAACAGCGTTTGAGAATACGGGCCCTATGTTCATTGTGTCTAAACTCATGACGATGATGCGATGGCGGACGTGTTTAGAATCTAAATACATACACGTCATGTTATAGAAATATGACCTATAGCACCATTCATACTCGCATAATCATTGATAATGTGACATTGTATATAGAGATAGCGGGGAGGGGGTTGATTTACATAAATATGCGTAATATTAATCGCTAGCTGGCCTACTTATATTTAATATTTCTATATTTGATATGAGTATTATGAGCTCATACGTTTAATATGGCCCCCACACAAAATAATATTTTTTTCAATTTACTCCAGATTAGGATATGTAAGAACATTGGTGTTTGCCGTTAACTTAGTCGCAATATTTGACATGTTAAGGGGCCCCCACCCGAGTACAACATACAATTTCTTTCATACGGAAGAAGCCATCACCAAACAATTTGGATTCCAAAATTTTCATTTGATCTCCGACACACCATTTTTAACGCGAGCAGTATAGAGATTACTACTGGATGTACAAATATTTCCGTTACGAAACAGGCAATATTAATTAATGTGTGCATTATGGGATAGAGTTCAGCCAAAATATTTTTGTAGGGGAATTGAGAAAAATACAAAGGTTTTATTGAAAGTAACACATCTCGGCTATGATGGGTGCTGGTGGGGTCGAGGCTGATGAGCGGGTGGTAATCTTACGATTCTGTTTACTGTAGCAAAGTCTTGTCGCTCCCGTGCCAAACGTCGGTACGGTCGGAGGATATACGCGAGCATGTTTCTCTCTTTTTCGCAGATTTACCCACATTTTCAAAGATTCTGCTACCTTTCCACATTACACGCTAAGAAAAACCGTTCTGAGGTTCTAAACTTGTCTTTAAAAAAAAAAAACGTGTGGTTTCTCACATTTTTAAGAAGCGTTTGAGGGTTTCCATTCTTGTGTGTTCCATATAGATGACAAAAAGGTTCTATAGGCGCATTTTTGTTAGGGTTGTTACGAAGTACCTTAAAAAATTGTTTGGTTGTTTTTGTTCTTTGCTTTTGGTAGATTATGTCATCATTCTCATGATGGATATAATATTTTGGACAATTTTAATTGAACAGGAATCATTGAAACTCCTTGAACTAGAAATTTCATTTTCAGTTCACGACCTGAAAATGTTACTCTTACTAGGGCTACTGTTAATAGATTTAATGATGGTTTGAAGCAATACATGCATGTATATTGTTTCAGAACACATACGGAAACATTATAAGATCGGTAGTAAGGATTTTTTCAGGGATGGGGAGTGAGCAAGGTGGGATTTTTTTTGCAAAATGTGGATCTTTTTGTGGGTTGGGGGTTGGAGATGGGCCAAAAGTGGAATTTTGCCAATAAAAACGGCCTTATTTTTACAACAATCTCATTGAAAATCCGTATTTATGCTCAATACGACGCAACGGCATGTTATGACTTTTATAAACTTTTGGGATGGGTGGGGGATGTTCGGACGGTTCTATCGCAGGTCCCCCAAATGTCCCGCTTTAAATTGTATTAATTAGCCTATATCGCTGCAAAATGATATAGCGAACAAACATTTAGGTTGACGAGTCATTTAACCAACGAAATTCTTTTGGTTTATCGACTTCCCTTCCCCCTACCAGAAAAAATAAACCTGAAATACGCAAATTTTGGTGCAGTGTGATTTTGTCACAGCCGAAACCTCTCCCATTGTGCGAGTCACACTGCGGACCGATAATAGGGAACCACTGATGGTTGTTACGCCTCGCAGATCGGTAAAAAAATACAGATTTTTGGGTTCGGCACTCTGAGAAACGAAGCATTTTCTCGGCCGAAATTCACCCAAAACAGGGCAGTCCCCATGAGGGGGGGTGTGAGTGGGGGGGGGGGGGGTTGTGAACCACCATTGACAAAATTTGTCGGCAAAATGCTGACTTGGCGGCGATAGGGTATACTATCGGCGCAAATGATCGATGCGCGGAGGTATCGGCGGTGCCACGCATCGGCATTGTTGTTTGTTTTGGTTTTGTGTGCTTGTTCTAGCAGTTTGAGAATGACTTGACTTCCAAGCCCCCCCCCCCCCCCTCTCAGGAATTTCGATCCGAGTGAAAAAAAATTTGGGTCCTTGGCGAGCGAATCCGGCCCATGATTTGTCGGCAACACAGAATCAACACCCCCCCCCCCCAATTAAAAAAATGGTCTGGGACGCAACTGAACAAAAACAACTTCAAAATGCTCACCGTCTGAAAAAAGCTTGTAGGATAACATATTATCAAGAAAAATGTACAGTAGAAATGAATGTATAAAGTTTATAAGTAACTATACATCTAAAATCACAATGAAGTATGTAAAAATATGAAAATATGACGTTACATACGTATATCAAAGAGATTTGTCAGTTTTCTTACTATTATATTGGTGATTTTCATTGGCTAAATTATTAAAAGAAAACGAAATCGATAGCTCTTTAATTGATAAAGTTATAGCTATTTTACTGTAAATACGTGCACACCTGATTTCGTATGCATATTGTATGCAAATTAGCCTATATCTATTGTTCTACGTGAGCAAATTATTGCAGATTTTACTTCCAATAACTTCAAACATTATATTTTAGATATAACACAAAATTTTGATGTTGTGGGCATATTGCCGCTTTTTTGTTAAATAAGCCTCTTTTCAGGGCCGTCCCGCTTGCCTATTACCGCGGGCTTTTCAAATTCACATGTGCTAGCCACTGACCTCTATGACCATGATGACATGGATAGCGGGCGGCGAACGAAAAGTGAAACTTTTGACCGGCATATTAAGGAGGGGAAAAGCCGTCGTTATTGCACTACTTTCAACTTATAGGCCGTGATACGTTTGCGATTTTACCATCTTTCCGTGCTACAACGCTGGGGATAACTTCTTTTACTATAATTGAAAAAATATTATGTAAACCAGGAAAAGCTGTATCCCCAAATGAAAAAAAATTGCCACATTATTTAGAAAAATGAATAAAACGTCAACTCAATTTACGTCCAGAATGTCAGTGACCAATATGTAGGCCTACACGTAAACTGAAGCGATCAATAGAGCTAATTATATTCAACAATCAACATAAAACATTTCGGATCTTTTTCTCATCAGGTATGCAGGTCCATTGTTATTGTCCACACTGGTGAAAGGATTTCAAGCCATCTCAGGTGTTATTACCTCCCCGTATTGAGTTCAGCATCTGTTCATAACATAAAGGGCAACATACTCACCTCGCTCATGATTTTTAAAACTGCAGGTCGCTGAATACCGTTGGCTTTCTTGGTAAATTGAATAGAAATAGGGGTTTAAAGACAATAACTTGTGGATTTAGGTTATGCAAAAATTAGGTCAGCCCTGGCCATGGGCTTTTCTTTCATGAATGTTGTCCCTTTGCATTTTCTTTTCGAAAAAAAATATTAATCATATGGTCAAAGTTAATGAAACACACAGTAGAATCTCAAGATTTCTTTTATCGCGAACGAGGAAAGAACTCACGCCTATGCAGCAAGGACATAACATTCGAAATCTGTTCAACTGCGTGTACAATAACAATGAACCAGATGTAAAAGAATGTGAAGTGTGTTCCGGGCCGATTGAGTACCATTAGCCCCATTGTTCGCTTGAGCATGTTGAGGTTATGTATAGCCATTGGTCACTGATATTCTAGAAATAAATTGAGTTGGCATTTTATTCATTTTTCTAAATAATGTGCACCCCTTTCATGTGGGACAAAGCTTTTCCTGGTTAAAATAATATTGTTTTAATATTAGTAAAGGAAATAAATAAGTAATCCCCCGGTCTGGAGCACGAATATTTAATAAAAAGGGCTATCATGTACCATAGCCTATTAACAGCAACGGTGAATTCAAATCGGCATCAACATCCGGCGTAACCTAGAGTGATAGTCTTTACCAAAGATTTAACGTATGCGGTATGAGGGCGCTCTTAGTCTTAAGCACATCGGACAAAGACTTGACTAAAGGCTATATAGCTGGTCACGAATATTTAAATCTATTGAAAATTACACTGTTTTGCACTAACCCTGACGGATTTTGAAGTCAATAATTTTTTTCAAAAATGTATCATGATATTACTTAAGGCAGGCGACATAAAAATGGGTGTGGTATTTTTTGAAGACGTTCTAAAAGATTTGGTTAAAAAATGAAAAAAATAGTGTTATTCTATTGTCTATCTGTCTTTGACCCTCTAGAGGGCTAACCTCCATTTCCGATACCTCCACCACTGGCGAGTGCCAAATTGCGTAAAACGTTTTTCTATGGAGTGTGAACTGCGCACTATGATGAGATTGCGATTATTCCGTATTGAATACGTGTTTACATAATTTGGCACTAATTACACACTACCTTCTAAATACATGCACTACTTTTATTAAGTTCGCCTAACTTACTTTGGTCTTGCCCCGGGGTCTTGCCATTTCAAAATTGATAAGTAGCATCAATGTTTGAATGGCTACAAAAGTTATCGGTCGAAAGGTCAATATGGGGTCACCTGGGTCACTAAGGTCAAACTCATTTACTGTGAATAAAATTTAAAACAAGGTCAAATAGGAAATCTTTTTAGCACATCCTGTAGGACTTGATGAGAGGTCAATAAAAGCCAATCATGACCCCATCACTTGACCCATGAGTTTAGGGGTTAAAAGTCATTATGTTACATTATTTTCAAATCACTACTTATACAGATTATGCAACATGATCGTGTGACGTATGCATGTGAATTAACTTGAGGCCCTTTACAAAAATCATGGGTCGACAGGCCAACCTGGGATCACTAAGGTCAAACTCCTTTACTGTGTGTAATATTTAAAACAAGGTCAAATAGACAATCTTTTTAGTGGATCCTGTACAACTTGATGGGCATTCAATAAAAGTCAATTATGACCCCCATCGTTTGACCCCTGGTTTAGGGGTCAGAGGTCGAAGTACTTCTTGGAGATATGGTTTATTCCTTGTGCCAGTAATACCATGTTTTGACCCGCAGCCCTTAGTCTTCTTTCTCTGATTTTTGTGGGTATCTTTGGGAGATCGCCACATAGCTGTTGGTTGGGGATCTGTTTCCAACTTGCATTAAGGGCTGCCCTTAAAAGTCTAGTGTAACAACCATCTAGATTTCGTTCAAGTTGTTTGGCAAGGGTCCGTGCCTCAGAACCATAGAGGAGAACTGGCTCAACCTTTGATTTTTGTTTCCCTAGGGAGTCCCGACTTCCAGATCTTACATAGCTTGTTGACAGCTTGCCATGTTTGTCCCTGTCGTACATAGATGTCTTGCTTAGAAGTTGCTATACAAGCACCCAAGTATTTGAAGTCATTGACTGGCTGCAGTATGCTACTATTCATGGTTTTGAGTGGTATGATGGTCTTTTGGTTGAAGGACATGTAATTTGTTTTCTTTGCACTGATTTGAAGTCCAACCTTCTCCACCTCTGTCTCTAGTGCAAGTAGAAGTTCTTGTGCCTGGTCTCTAGTATCTGAAAGGAGGGCCAAGTCATCAGCAAAGCCAAGATCTGTGATGGTCTGCTTTTCAATTCTCCTGGATTGCCTTGGTTTGTTGGTAAATCTAAGTTCCCTGGTCTTGTCCAGAGGAATGACTTGACGGATGCAGTAGTCTAGAACTACAATGAAGATGAAAGGAGCGAGGGTATCTCCTTGAAGAACACCTGCCCTTATTTCCAATTCTTCTGTGTTGCAATCAGGTGAGCTAACGTAGCAAAAGTGCTGCGATACATAAGCTCTACAGCTGCAACTATCTTAGGTGGAATTCTTCCCCCTGTGTATGCTATCAAAACGCTTGCGTAAGTCAACAAGGTTTAGACTGCAGAAAGATTACGGGCCCTGGTTCCTTCCAACATGCGACAAATGGCCAACAATTTGTTCCTAAGGTCTCTTCCTTTGCAAAAACCATTTTGATTGTTATCTCAAAAGTTTGGTCGATGTGATCACGAATACGATTTAACAGCATTCTATTGAATGGCTGATGCCGCTGGAGGTTGACTGATGCCTCTGTAGTTTTCAGGATTGCTTAGGTCACCTGATAGGAGATGGGAATTATGTTGGTTTATTCAATGTTCTGGCGACAGTTGCCATCAAAACTTTCATACAGAAGTGGTAGACTAATGTCTTGGAATCCCGAGCATTTGACAACCTTCCAGTAGGTATTCCAGGCACTCCCCACAGGTGTTGACATTTTACTGTTGCGTTGATGGCAGCCTGAAGTTATCCATACCAATGATGTATACGATTGCTAGTTCTGCAAACTAGTTGTATATCTTCCATCTTCCATGGATATGTGTGAAGGGGTTACAAGAGATTTCTTTTAATGTAGTATACGTCGTGTCGAGTTTTCTTGTTGTGTTTAGGGCATTTTCACTTGTCCTCATTCACGTGTTTCATTTCCCGTCAGGTTTGTTTATGGCTTTCCAGGGAGATGTAATATTCCAACTTTACCTTCAACCTCGATTACATGGATTGTAATATCAAGGAAAGTTTGGTAGCTGTTTTAAACAAGCGAACTAGTACTGCGCGCATGCGTAAAATATTTACGCCGAATTGTTCACAATTACTAACATCCTGTGCTAAATGCAACTTACCCCTCCCCCCCAACACCCCCACCCCTCCAACACTCGCAAACCTCACCCCCCCAAACACATTCACAAAACATCCCTGAAAACACAACACCCCGCAACACCTCACCCTTCCAGCACCCCACGACACTCAGGCCCCCACACAATGCAACACCCCAACCCTCCCCAATACCCCTGTGTGTGCAACACTAAACACCCTCTACACCCCCAACACCCTAACCCACCCACCCCCTCGCAACACCCACCCCTCCCTAACCAACCCGCAAGACAACACCCCCTCCCCCCCAACACACGCCAACCCCACCCCAATACACCGCAACACCCCCACCCCATCCACAACACTCAGCAACACAACCTCCCCAACTGAACACCCCGCACACCCCACCCCTCCTTTAAACATCAACACCCACGAAACCACCAAAACGCCGTAACAAGCCTCCCCCTTAAAACCCAATCCCGCAAACACACAACCCCCTCCCTAACACCCTGCACAACCACATTCCTCTAACCAACACCCCACCCTCCCAAACCCCCGCATCACCCCCCCCCCATGCATAGTAGTCTAATGTAGCAAAGGAATTTTGCCTATCGACGTCCATTCAAATACAGCAATACACATATTTAATTAGCTCATTTGATACCTTTAGCCGCATAATCAATACTTGCAAATTGAAAAAAAAGATGTACACCATAATAGCTTAATGCAGCGCAAGAATTTTAAGTATCCATGTAATGTTTCAAAAATCTAGCAATTACGCTGATTTTGTCATATTAATACATCATTTGCCTATCGGATTTCACGAAATATGCCAAATTAGATACTTCCATAGCATTATTCCCTTACGCACAAAATCAATCAGGTCAAGAATCATTCAATCGCTTCTTTAACATCAATGTTCGCCCTTACGAAACTCCAGAGGAATCGTAAACAATTAACATGGTTAACATATTTATACGACGGAAGACGAACGACGGATGAATTGGAACCGAACAGGAAGCTGGTTCATTTCCATAAAGCCATGTCCAATCCTTCATTGGCTTTTTTCAGTGATCTCTAGTTTGGGGGGTTTTTTGAGTTTATTTATTATAACAATTTTGGCTAGAGGCCAGGACAAGCCCAGTAGTGACATAGCACTAAAATAAAGGGATGCCCATAAAAACACACCAAAATAAGAGGGAAGCCCTACATAAAAATGAAAAGACACGACGAATGGAAAAGGGAAAAAAAAAATGGACCAGACGCATGGAAGAGAAAAAAAAAAACCTAGGACATAGCTACAAGATGTGGAGGAAGCCCAGCGGCTTTGAAAGCTTTTTTTAGGGAGATGCACTTTACAACATCCTTGGGCAGGTAGTTCCATAATGTGGGAGCAAATGCATAAAAAAACTTTTGGAAAGCGAGAGCCTGCAGAAGGGTGGATCAAGAGAGAGGCTATAGAGATTGCGAAGAGTGGGTCTAGCGTGAGACTTGAAGGGATTAGAAGAGCAAAGGTCGTTAAAGGAATTTATTGGTATAAATCTATCGGCACATATATAATGAAATATCCCTAAATATGACGTACCAGATGGTTTGCATGGTCATTGGAGTATTCCTTGGGAAGAAAACATCATTTTCACGCTTAACTTTCGAAGCAGTAGACGATTTAAGGAAGCCGCCACGTTTATTATTTACGCTATCGTTTTGCCACAAGCCATGCTTAGTCTTTCACGCCAATTGAAAGATGATCGGTGGTTAGTCAAGTTCTGGCCTGTATGAAAGACTATCGCGTTGGCTTTTAACATTGGAATTAAAAACACAGCTTTAATTTAACGTTTTCCTTCAAAATATATAAATTTATCGAAAATGGCATACATTAGTGCTTATTTTTTATAAAATGAGCCTGGGATCCTTGAGAAATATAGTTTTTAAAATAAAATTAGGAAACTCTACATCATACAAAGAAGCGCTACTCGGTACATTGAAAAGTACGTAGATTGCTGAACCGCGCATTAGTGGGTTTCGAACACTGATCTCTATAGACCAGTTAACATCCTACGTCACTTCTTTTGTTCCCTGCGAATCCATTCCTGCGAATCGTTATGGCCCAAGGGGGTGAAGCCCATTCAAAACCAGTCGTCCGTGCTGGGCGCTGACATTTTGAATATTGCACGAAATAATTATTAGTTTGGGTGCTTGTATACACACATAATGTCAATTCGATACAAACAATCCGGCAAAATTTCAGTTGTTGGATGTTGGGTGCTATTGGGTGGTTAAATTTTGTCCTACCCATGGCCACACAACGAATGAAATGACACGTCAGTCGTCTTGATTTAAATAAACCGCCTCAATGAATACATCTTTTCACCTAAGCGCATTGCATTATGGAAAAAAAGAGTATCTGAGCACAATGATCCAGGTGCACTATTATTGCACCTGGCCACCTCTAACACATACATCAATTTGTATCACTACCGATTAGTGTATATGCAAAGCGGCACCCACAATATGTGGAAGAAGCGGAGGCAGCCATTGCTTTCTATTGTTGGTACTCTATGTTTTCTTTGTGGTCGGCAAAACATGCGAGACGATGAATTTCTAAAGATGACGTAACGCTTTACCTCTCTATCTATATAGAACCTCTTTGTTATGGCCCATAGTATTAAAACTCTAACAGATACAATTGCCCAGTGTGTAACAGTCTAGACTATGCCATAGTCGATTTTTGCATTTTTTTAAATTTATTTTTGTGTGCTGTCCCATCTTATTTAACCCAGTATTATCATTATCTATTATTATTATCATCATTTTCTTCTATTTCTAATATCGTGACGCAATTCACGGCGTAACTAAGCTGAATTAGGCCTAGATCCCTATGCCTATGGGATTATACCACAAAAAGATGGCTCAGGGACCTTCATGTAGAGGGCACTGTTTACACATACCGGCTTTTTTATACGAAATTTAGTCATTCAATAGATGCCTCCCTAACGCTAAGGTTTGTGATCGCGAGAGTTCAGTGGACCCCCCCTCGGTAAAAAAAATTAACCAGGATGGCACGCCGATCATGTGAAGTGAAAATAACGTGGAGATATTATCGCGCCCTCAATTGACCTTCATGATAAAGTGCAAGGGGGTAGTACAACGATCGTTCTCTATTTGGACATTGGGGAATTTTGGGGGAAACACACACACAATTGGAAAAAAAGTAAGTAAAAAAAACTAAACAGTTGACTACGGTATCTAGTAACATTCACGCCGAACTCAATTTCCAGATACAGCCCACATGTTTTACAAACATTGCTGTTAACTGGCCTATAACTGGCATTGGAAAACTGGCTTTGTAAATTTTTTTGGAAAGCCTGAAGGCCATATTGGTCATCCAAAAGAGCCAAGCAGGTGGTTAAGAGCCGTCATTTTATACAAAATGTTCTCATTGAAATGTTTGATAAGCGACTAACAGACTACAGAACCAAGTCCAATTCAGTGAGCTCTTGTATTTGCGCGTATGGGATGGCAATGGTCTCTAAATGTCACCGTGATAACAATTCTGTTAAAAGCAGGTGTCCTCTGGATGGTATGTGTTCGGTAAGACACATATTCCCCGCCCCCGTTGCTCCATTCATCTAATTAGAGAATAAAGGTATGATTTTGGGAACCGGTACTCTCCTTTACGACTAATTGAAACCAAGGCGTACCATTATTTAATGGAAGAACGAGGCCGGAGGCCGATTTCTTCCAAGCAAAAAATACTGGTGTAGCCCGGGTTCAATTCGCGTAGAGGGAGTACCTGTTCCCAAAATCATACCTTTTTTCTCATTCTTAAACATCTTTATCATTTAAGGTCATCTTTAACCAATGTCGCGATAGCTTTAACGGCTTAAACTACAACAATAAAGGACTGCCACTACCCATTGACAACAATCGAACAACCCGTTGAACGCAACGATCATACGCAACGAGACGCAACGTGGGCAGGCGCGCTCGACAAGTAGGCAAACGCGGTATGACGCGAGCGCTTCAACCTAAAAATAACTTCAATACGCAGCGCGTACTACTGGATTCATTAAACGGATTAAACCCGGGCATCACAATGAATTGCTTACATTTTCACAGATTGTTAAGAATGTACAATTACGTTTGTGTAGCCAATCCATTGTATAGATCGAGATCAGTGGTTACAGTACAGTGCGACTGCGATAAAAAAATTTACGCGACCCTTTTTCAATGCCACGTGTTTCTAGTTTGCAATGCAACCCTAAATAATACGATCAAATCAGACGCATTCTTGTAATCGGAATGACGTTTTCGTTAATGGACTCGCTCTATTATGGATGCGAGTACGCCCAAGAAAAACGTTCATCACGGTAGAAGTTCCTTTTACTAACGTTTTCATGGATTGTTATGTTTAGGGCCAAGTAAAACCTTTGTTAATCACAAAATGACATCTAAAACACCCCTCTTACATTTTTCTCATATCACTGAGGTTTTACAAAGTGTATTTTTTTTGCAATAAAAACATCAACGAACTTCCTCCTATCCTTGTGTGCTCAACGAGTTCAAAAGGATGAGGCTGGTGGCAAACTTGCACGTGGATCTTATGCGCGTATGGGATATATTTCGCTGGCTTCTGTTCGGTATTGCATGCGGCGTTGTTGTAAATATACCACAGGGATTAAACATGGTAGCTTCCATGATCGTTGTGCCACTTGTGTATAGTGGTCGGAATAAATCTGGATTTTTTCGCAGAATACTCCATGGGCCATGAAAACCATCTGGCATCGTTTTATTTATAATAATGTACCGATAGATTTTCATATACCAATAAATCGCTTAAGAATCCTTGCGGGGGTGGGGAAGGGAGAGATGGCACAGGGCAGCAATGTCACGGCACTTAGGGGAGGAAGATTGGAAGCGAGGAATCTTCATGGGAGAGATCCAGGACTGGAGAATGACTCTGCAGGGAAATCCCTGAGTAGATTCCAACCTGTTGGTTAGCGTGATCTTTAAGGATGCCAAGTGCTACTACTCAGGATGGGTTTGCACCAAGGCACGGTTCAGAAACGGCGTGGGGTAGGGGAGGCGTTGTTCAAGCCCGCGGATATAACCTATGGTTTTCCTGGCTTTCTTGCAGTACAGTCCACGTGCAGATTCCCCAGGATCAGTTTTGAGAGATGTTAATACCAAGGAATTTAACAGAGGAAAACTCTTGCAAATCCCTGGTTATTCATGCTGAGACGAGGTTTGGGAAAAGGGTTTTTCTTGGTGGAATTGACCATGAATTAGTCTTGCTGGCGTTGGCAGTGAGATTGTTGTTGTAAACCAGTTTAATGAATACTATCAATGTCAGCTTGATAGCTTGTGATATCTGGCTGATGGATTTGTCCAGGGGGTGTCATCAGCATAAAGAACCAAGGAACTGTTGAGAGAAAGTGAAGAATGAGAACGATCATTAATGAATAGAAGAGGTACAGGTTCAGAAGAAATGCAATGAACAAAACAGACTGTGTACCACCGTGAAGGATAAGCCGCAAAGAAGGACACCGCAAGAAAGGTGGAATTAGGTTGCTTATCTCCCGCAGAATGGAGTTTGACGCAAAAAGGGCCATGGGGGACTCTGTCAAAGGCCTTACTTTGGTCAAATAATGCTGAGCTACACTTTTCCTACTTTCAAGATGCTCATACCAGTCATTAAGGGCCGTGAGGAGGGCGTCAGCAGTAGAAGGGAGAAAGCAATTGATGTTGGTTAAAACTTGTTGCGATTAAGATGAGAAAGGATGTGCCTGTGGATAACCTTTCCAAATCTGCAGACAATTGGTGTAATGATATGGGACGGTAGTTGGAAACAGAGTGAGATCACCAGACTTGAAGATTCAGGATGACCCGAGAAGTTTTCCATGCACTGGTGTAGCACCAGTGGAGATGGAAAGATTAAAGATCTTACAGAATGGTGAAACTGTAACAGCACAATTCTTAAGCATCGTAACTGTTATGCCATCCACACCTGCAGCTGAGTTATTATTGAGCTTGCAAATGAGCTTCACAATCTCTCCGAACTACTCTGAAATGAGAAAGAGTATAGTAGGTTTATAGTGTGGAGCAGAAAGTTGTGTGTATCATCATGGTTGAATACTTAGAGAATTGAGTGAATGAATTGGCGATCTAGAGCGGAGTGGAAGCACCTTTTCCCTTGCATTGATGGTATCAGGAGTGGGATATTGGCCGGATCGTTATTGCATAGCCCCAGAAGGATATGGTGGGAGAATCATTATTGGCAAAAAAAGGCTTGCTTTGGCAAATTTCAAAATAGTTGAAAGAGCATTCCTGGCAGCTTATTTTGAGATAAATACATTTTTCAGGGTTTTTTTCCATTTGTTTAACTGCATGTTTTTTTCTTGATTTTCAAACCTGAGCTCAGAATTGAGCCATGGTGGATCTTTTGTTCTTACACCTACCAAAACTTTTGGGGACTACACTGCGGTAAACTTGTAGAAGTTATCCCAAGCAGTATCAACATTAAGGTGTGTTGCATCATATTTAAATGGGCCGTCGATTTCTTTAAATTTGATATTAGTAACATTTATTGGTGCTGATAACAAATCTGAATAAAAATATGCTTACCTAGTCGTTTTTGAGAAAAAACGTTCAAAAGTACATTTTTTGCTCAAATTTTTAAAACATTATTTTACCCCGCAACTCTATGGGAAAATGTATGGTTAACCGATACTAAAGTACTCTGAAAAGATCACAAAGGGTCCCGAACGTTTTTTCTGATTTTCACATATGTTTATGTCTAAGTTGCATACTTTAAAATACGACATAAAAAAATGGGTCCCAGATGATTTTCCTGAAAATCGTCGAAAAAGGACAATTTTTAGAGGGAAATTTCTTCTTCACTAGAGCGATGCGTCTCGCGTTATTTTACGCCTATAGTGGCAACGCAGCAAAACAAAAAATGGGTCGTGAAAGGTGAACGCTTAATTAATCATGCCGCGTTCTCAGACTAGTCCTCAGCAACATCAAAAGTTCCATGCGATTTTGCAAACGCTTTTCAAATTCGCGCGTAAATGCAGAGAGAAGTGGAAAACGCTCATGAATTTTGCGACGCTTAAATCGCAAAAACGGAATGCACGCTTGCTCATCTCCGAGTTTATGAAAGTCAGGAACTTGCGCGTACTCCATAGAAGCCAAATCATAATGCTAAGACGGTTCACATTAGCAAAACTCTAGAGGGGAGGGTCATGCAGTATCACATAGATATTATAAGCGCGAAGCGCTAGATCGGCCCGTAACCAAATCGAACGAAGCACGACGCACATGGTTGCGCACCAGAGACTCTCCTATACCCACTGGATTAGCTGGAGGAAAAATTTTCCTCCAATAAATATTCATGAGTGAGCGCGACTGCCTCTAAGAATTGAACGCGTGCAGCGCGAGGGACGCGAGTGCTCTCTTCGCGCTACTAAACACACAAAGAGGTGTGATTAGAAGCATTTGCATGATGTTGATTGTTAGTTTCTGGGTTGTTGCTAGACCTACTGGAATGTTGGCTTGAATTAGGCCGATGAATTCTTATGAATTCCCTGCAATTTTTTAAAACTACAGTTTATATGTACTTTTAAATTTTGTTGTGAAAAAAAATTGTAATATTAGTAGCATTTTAAGTATTTTTATGTAATGTACTTGTATGTGTTATGTAAAAAATGCAAAAATTTTTGGTTTTTGTGTTTTGATGTTATTTTTATAAAAACATTGGCATATATTTCATATAGTCATAATCGTCGTCGTCCCTCTGTCCCGTCCGGTTGAAGGTGGGGGAACATAAAGCATAATCTGTTATGTAGTTGTTAGTTTTTGCTACCCTTAACAAATAAAGCAATGCATAGAGATTTCACATCTGAGGTATTTGGTAGACACAATTGCAGTCGAGCCAGGTGGATACGCAAGATTGACTTATTACTTACAGAAAAAAGGTAGTTAGGTTTCGGGGTGTTGTGAACTTGGGTCCGCAAATCGAACAATTTTGCCGGCAACTATAATTTAACCGTTCGGTTCAAAAAATCTGGCGAGGGGGGGGGGGGGAGCTCAAACAATATTATTTCAACGGTTGTTTATTGTATATTAACAGGGATTAGGCAGAGTTTAATGCGAGAGAATCGAAAAATGTGGAAAGGTGTTGTGGGACTTTTTTAAATTACAAATCAGGGATATTAAGTGTGTTACGATTCTAAACTGTTAAATGTAGAAACACCTAAAAACCAAAAGTATTTTGAGAAATTTGCCAGACCGTTACTCCCGCAAATAGACATACAGCGAACGGCGTCTCAAAATCTGCACTAAACTGCTGTGATGTGTCTGATTGTCGGTTTTTAAACCATACAGAAATAAACAAAAGATCAATGTTGGTGTTTTGAGGGTCCAAATGTGGTTGACATGTGTGCACAATATATAAGCTTATAAATCTGGGATTTCACAGGGAAAGGCTTTTTTAATCTCAAGGCGGAATTTCGATACGCAAGTATAGGAATTACGGAATCATATAAAAAGTACTGACTTGTTTAATACAGGATTTCAAGCCCAACCACTTGTAGGTTATTTGTGCATATCCAGGGTCAGTTAACAAAAATCTAAAAAAAAAAATATTGAATTTGATGATTTTTTCGATGTTCGGATTTTAGAAAATCGTTGCGTATCCCTTTAAAAAGGGATGACCCGACTTTAATCAAATAAAGTTCCCATTTTTTACCTCAGAAGCTAAAGAGATTTTCTCCCCATCAGGCTTGCCAATTATAAAACAATTTTAAGTTCATAGGCCCAAGTAGCCATTCTTACGTTAAAAGTGTTCAGTTTGGTCTCCAAAATGGCCAAATATTCAAACATAGGAATCCGAGAAAATCATTGAAAATCGTAAAACTTTTAATATTTTCAGAACACGGACAATGCATGGGTGATCTTAAAAAATATATCCCATTTTAGTATATTGGCCTAATGTTAACACTTAAGTAAACGTATCTGTTCGTAAACGTATTGTCGGGCCTTTTCCTGCGTCGTGCTGTTCTTGATTGAAAAGTAACGTGCTTTCACCGACATAGTCTCTGTACGTTATCAGGTATTACCTTAATACTAAAGCATGGTGTGTGGTATTCGACTTTAAGATCAAGCCATTTGCAATGAGAGTAGCAGGATGGAGGTAACGTATCTGTCGTGGTATGATCGTAACAGGAGGGATTTCCTTCATTACTAGGGCTGGAACTTGTTACGTTTGAAACAGATTTTTATGAAAAAACCATGTTATATAAAACATTGGACATATTCTCGATTTATCACAAACATTGGAACATATAGGTATTTAGTTATGTTTTAACAATTTGTATCCATTCGAATTATAGTAACGTATCTGTTGCATATTGGCGACATGCTCTCAGAGAACTCTTTGCGAACACTTTAATAATCCATATTATCATGTTTTAAACTTTAACAATAGTGCTAATTGCTGAATGTGAAAAATGCAATGCAATCTGTGCTATGCGCTCTTATTGTGTAAACGAGCAGGGACACATTTTAAAGAAAGGATTTGGTTCTGGCGAAAGGCGAAAAAAAAAGCAAGAATTACGCATCTTTTGCCTTATTGCTTGATACTTTTCATCCGGTTACAAAAGGCTAGTCCGGATATTTTTTTTGAAAAACATAACTCTAAGTATAATTTCTATTCATAAACATTCATTTCTGTAAAGGCCAAAAACAAAGCTTTAAACTTTGTGCATGGATGTGAGCGACACTAAAAAAACGATTTTTGAAACTTTATATCGGAGAATGGACCCAGTGCTACTCGGGGACGAGCATTCCATACCCTGAAAACGTGAGTGTCATACCCCCCTTCAAACTAATCAAAACACCTGGGTGATATATAAAACTTTAAATATGACCGGTGAGCTTCAGAAAAGAAAACATCCACTTTTGGCATAGGTATGCCTTAAAAATTCATAAAGCTAAAGTCGGCATGATGTTAAAGACAACAAAACTCCTGTAGTCTGTACAATCCATGATACCTCGTACTCGTGTTATTTTGTTCATGCGTGTGAATAATAAATTTATACACGATTAGTTAACGCGTATTTCAAAATTACAACGCACGACGAGATTTGCCCGGGGCGTAAGATTAACGTATCGCGGGACGCTTAACAATAAACACCTACCGCAGGGTGGGCGAAACTGCCAAGAAAGGTCGTGCTTCTTCACAGAAAAGGTCGTGCTTCACTGCGTGCTCAAAACTCGCAGGTACGGGGCCAATCAGCGCTTCCGCGCTCTAGGATTTTGTGCATGTATTGAAGCTGATAGTGCCGTACATACTAAAATTACGTTTTTTTCCCCAACCCCCCCACTTTTGATGTGGTTTAATGGAGAAAAATCACTTAATTAAATGATTCTAAAAACTTTTTCAAAACTAAATCTAGAACTTCTAAGAACAAGGGTGTGTAAGTTGATTCATGAAAACTATTCGCTATAGTGAACACCAGTTTTTACGGGGTCGAAGCAACGTAAAGCGCCAAGAATATTTTGTGGAGAAATTATAACCTTCCCATACAGTAAAGAATAGGAGGTCAATGAGGTCACATACAAAAATGTACATTGTACATGTGCATGCTTTCCAATGACTTATATTCTAGCTCAATGATGCTTTCACAACTGCACACACACGATTTTGGATCATTTTGGCATGAAGTTTTGTCTGTAACTCAGCTAATACTTGGGCTACATATTTGTTTGACCCCTCATTTTAAAGGAAAAGTAATTTACTTTTCAGTGGAAACACTTTCAGATTAAAATAATGACTGTATAAAATTTGTGAACATTCTTAATAATGCCAACACCTTAACACTACCATTAAAACTGTACATAGACAACCTGTTGTTGGCCGCATCCCAGTCAGCTTTGTTGTATAACCAAATGGGTCTGCCAACGTCAGGTTGAGGATCACATAGGGTGATGTTGAGATTACATTGAATGACACTATTGTAACTGGCACCAAGGAGGGAAAGGTGGTTGACATCACTAATTAAATTAATATCATTTGAGTATATATGATCAATAAAGGAAATGATCGGTATTGGTAAAAAATGTGGGCTGAGAAATGTGCTCAAATAACCCACGACTGCAGTAATTCATTGAACAGGTAATGGGATTGGTCTAACAAATTGACATTGAAGTCGCCCATGACAATTATCTTGGCATTGGGGACATGCAGCTGTAACCTGGGCAATACTAGAACTCGGATGGGGGAGGCTGTTAGTGGAGCGGTAAGGAGGGCGGTAGTACAGAATTGTTTAGTTCAGAAGCCTCTTGGAGTTGTGATCTTGCAGCACTCACTCTTCTATCTTCACTTGCAAGGAGTTTCTTATCTCTCTTCTTTATTGGCATTAGCTTGGAAGCAGTTTCTTTATTTGCTTCCACAAGGCACTTGTATTCTGATGTTATGCTCTGATCTGCAGCATATTCCACTTGCAGGTACTCAAATCTATTTCTAACTTCAAAGATGTATTACCCTTGGAGTGCTGCCCAGTCATATCTCACTTTTCTGCTTTGCTTAGTATTAGCATGGAGTCGCAGCTTCATAGTTGCTACTAAAACTCGATGGTCAGATCCAAGTGATGATAGACTGCTAAAGGTCTCGGTGTCCAGTAGACAACCCTGTCACTTACGACTTATAAGAATGTAATCGATCTGTGACTTAGTTCCAGTCCCACAGTTAATGCGTCATCAGTTTTCCAAGTGTCTTTCTAAATGAGGGATTTCCAATGATCAGATCCATTGCCTGTACCAGGTCATATAGCATCTGTCCATTGATAACTGTACTTGATCAGTCCCTATTCTTGCATTCATGTCCCCCAAAACTAAGAGAAGATTGTGTGCAGGAATGCTCCTGATTGTGTCCTCCAAGTCCTGGTAGAATTTATTGACTTCTTTCTCCTGTGACTTCTTATGCTCTGAACTTCCACACGAATAGGCTATGGGGCATGTCCTTCTATGATGTTGTTTTGTTGTCTCCATCGGGGGGCTAGGGGAAAACCAAGTGTAAATTCATAATAAATTATTAAAATCATATAATCGTCTGTTCCCACAAATAAACCACGGAACAATGGCATGTGATCTTACAATATATCCGATTTTTTAGTATATTGCCTAATGGTAACAAACGTAAGTAAACGTATCGGGCCGGTAAACGTATCTGGGCCTTTTCCTTGGTCGTGCTGTCTTGATGAACAGTACGTGCTGCACACCGACTTGTCTATTATACGAAGAAGTTATCAAGGGATATTACATCCATACTAAAGCATGGTGTGGTAATTTCGCACTTGAGTATCACGCCATATTGTCAAGAGCGTATCGGAGGAGGTAACAAAAAACGTATCTGGCGCGGGATGAACGTAACAGGAGGGATTCTGTGCATTTACTACTAGGAGCTGGAATTGTTTACTTGAAACCAGATTTTTTATTAGGCAAAACATGTTAATAATAACATTGAACATCTTCTCGATTTACACACAGCGGGAAACTATAGTGTATTGTTAGTTTTAATTTTAAGCAATTTTGTACCATGGGTCATAGAATTAGTAGGACAAGACAGATAAAAATAGCGGTCGGCAATATTGGCGCAATGCTCTCAGAAGAACTCGTCTTGCGGAAACTTGTAATAAATCCCCTTACTGAAGATCCTGGGTTTTAGAACTAACATAGGTGCAGAATGCTTAAAAATGCCAAGGACAATCTGTAGGTGGTGATAGGCGGCATCTTGTGGAACGAGCAGGGACACATTTCTTAAGACGAAATATTTGGTCGTGGCGACAGGCGAAAGCAAGAAGTACAGCGCGTCACTATATCGAGCCGGATGGCTTGATAGGGACTGTGTGCTCTCCGTTCCACAGCGATCCAGCCAGGTGGAAAACTAAGCCTAAGTAGAAAATTGTTGAGATGCAGAAACAGTCAGTTGGCGTAAAGGCCAAAAACAACTGTGAACTGGTCATGAACGGGGGGAGCGACACTAAAACGACTGTTGAACAGTTAAAGCGAAAATGGACCCCAGGGCTACGTCGGGGCGCCAGGCTCCTGAAAAAGATATAAAGTTGAACGCACAAAAAAACCCAAAACCAAAACAACATGTAGGGCGAATCAAAACCGGGTTAGAAACGGTAAATAGCACGGTATAAAGCGCAAAACAGAAAAAGCCTACGTTTGGCGAAGAGGGAGGCCTTCAAAAGGCAGAAAAGGCAAAAAGATCCGGCCGTAGTGGTGGGGGGGGGGGGCCTGAGTTAAAAAAAGACAAACAAACCACTGGAGTCGTACACTCCATGCTCGTACTTCGTGTATTTTGTTCATACGCTGTTGAATTAATAATTTACTACACGCTTATACCGGCGTATTTCACAATTACAACGCAGCTACGAGTATTGCCCCGGTGCGGTAGATTAAGCGTCATCGCGGGACGGCTTTAACCATAACAATAATACCGCAGGTTCGAAAAGTGCCACGAAAGTCGTGCTTCAAACTTCGTGCTCAAACGCCGCAGGTACGGGCCCTCCTAAGCGCCTTCGGCGCTCTATGATTCTGTGCATTCTCAAGCTGATAGTACCTGTACAGTACTAAAATTACTTCACTGTGTGGGTTCAATTGAGAAAAATCATTAAATTGATCTAAAAACTTTTAAAACTAAAGACTCAATAACTTCTAATACCAATGGGTAATTTTGATTTCATGACTATCCAAGAGTGAACACCAGGTTTTAAGGGGTCGAAGCACCGTAAAGCGCAAAGAAACATTTTGTGAGAAATATAACCCTTTCCCATAAACAGTAAAAAGAATAGGAGTCAATGAGGTCACATACCAAAAATGTACATTGTACAGGTTCATGCTTTCCAATGACTTATATTCTAGCTCAATTATCACTTTCACAACTGCACACACACAAACACGATTTTGGAATCATTTTTGGCATAGTTTATGTCTGTAACTCAGCTAAGACTTTGGGCTCACATATTTGTTTACCCCTCATTTTAAGGAAGTAATTTACTTTCAGTGGAAACACTTTCCGATTAAAATATGACTGTATAAATTTTGAACATTCTTAATAATGCCAACACCTTAACACTACCATTAAACTGACATAGACAAACCTGTTTGTTTTGGCCGCATCCCAGTCAGCTTTGGTTGATACAACCAAATGGGTCTGCCAATGTCAGGTTGAGGATCAGGTAGGGTGACGTTGAGCTAGATTACATTGAATGACACTAAATTGTAACTGGCACCAAGGAGGGAAAGGTGGTTGACAATCACTAATTAAATTAAAGTATCATTTGAGTAACATATGATCAATAAAGGAATGATCGGTATTGGTAAAAAATGTGGGCCTGAGTAAATGTGCTCAAATAACCCACGACTGCAGTAAATTCATTGAACAGTAATGGTATGGTCTAACAATTGACATTGAGCGTCGCCCATGACACTTCTTGGCATTGGTTACTATTCAGCGGTGGTAGACCCAATACCTGGCCAATACTAGAAACTCGGATGGTGGAGGCTTGTTAGTGGTAGCGTAAGGAAGGGCTGTAGTACAGAATTTGTTTATTCATAAGCCTCTTGGGTTGTGCTCTTGCAGCACTCGCTCACTCTTCTATCTTCACTTGCAAAGATTTTCTTATCTCTCTTCTTTATTGGCATTAGCTGGAAGCAAGTTTCTTTATTTGCTTTCCACAAGGCACTTGTATTCTGAGGTTATGCTCTGATCTGCAGCATATGCCACTTGCAGGTACTCAAATCTATTTCTAAATTCAAGATGTATTAGTATTACCGCTTGGAGTGCTTGCCCAGTCATATCTCACTTTTTCTGCTTTGCTTAGTATTAGCATGGAGTCGCAGCTTTCATAGTTTGTACTAAAACTCGATGGTCGATCCAAGTTATATAACCTAAAGGTTCTCCGGTGTCCAGTAGACAACCCTGTCACTTACGACTTATAAGACTGTAATCGATCTGTGACTTAGTTCCAGTCCCACATTTAATGCGTTCATCGATTTTTCCAAGTGTCTTTCTAAATGATGGATTTCCAATGATCAGATCCATTGCCTGTACCAGGTCATATAGCACTGCAATTGATACTGTACTTGATACAGTCCCTATTCAGTGCCTTCATGTCACCCCCAACACTAAAGAAGATGTGTTCAGGATGCGCCGGATTGTGTCCTCCAATTCCTGGTAGAATTTAATTACTTCTTTCTCCTGGGAATCTTATGCTCTGAACTTCCACACGACTAGGCTATGGGGCATGTCCTTCTAAATGATGTGTTGTTTTGTGTCCTCCCATCGGGGGGCTAGGGGCAAAACCAAGTTAAATTCATAATAAATTATTAAATCATTAATCGGTCTGTTCCCACAAATAAAACGCTGGCACATTTCTGAAAAAAGAAATGTCACTTCCATTTCATTTCCCCATATCCGTGACTAGTGGACACATAGACTCGTCAGCAAACATTGGAGTTAAAGATATCCAATCACCGGCCCGGTATGCGGTTATAAAAACACTTCAGATTGCCTTTCATCTGGGAGTGCAGGACCATGTTTATAATATGTTGCGCACTGATAGTTTCACTGTTACGCCTCTCTCCAGTACTTTTTTTTTTCAGGACAAAATACTAACTCATTCACAAATACCTAAACATTGGGGGGAGCTTCTATAGTGCTGTTCAATTAACTTTGGGCCTGTGTGTGCATCAGTTATTGCGAAGAAGCAACATGAAGCAAACATCATGAGAGAATGTTTGCTGGGCAAGCTTTGAACCTAACACTTTGTGCAGAACCAAAACCGTAACTTATTGCTTAACTTCATTTTCTATTCAATTTATTACCGCGTTCCTCGTTTTCAGAAGAAAATGTGGTGTCAACGACCTATATTATAAATGTCACAGGGTGGGGTTAGGATTTATATGAGAGGATGATCGGTAGAGTTGTCCACTCATCCCGAATCGTGGAGGTGGGAACACCTGGCTATAACAAAGGCCCCACTCCCAGTCCCATTGTAATATCTTTAAGTCAAGGGTTTGCTGAAGTCTATACATATGCCATTGGTCTCTGCTATTGGAAAAAGAAGTGAGGTGAACATTTTATTATTGTTTAAGAAAATGTTCCAGTTTTTTATGTGCTGGAACAGACAATTATGTGGATTTTAATAATTTATTATGAATTACACTGGTTTTCCCTTAGCCCTCGATGGGGACAACAGACTTTGTTATTATACATTGACTTTATTTGGTCCACGCCCCCATAGTCTAGAAGGGTCGGGCTGTATGCTACAATGGATGAGAGGGGATGGATTTCCATTGAGTCTGCTTTCAGGATTCTTAGTGATACTTTCATTTCACAACTGAAGCTAGTGCATTTCTGGCATGCTTCTCAATAGTTGGGAAGGAGCACCTGAAGTCCGGGGTTCATTTTGTGGTGAAGCAAAACGACCCATCTAGATCATCTTGCAGGGGGTCTAAAAGAACATTAAAAACCAGTTGCCCAAAAATTGTAGTCATGTAGGAGGGGGGTTTAAGGGCGCTTTTCAAATGGCCGCCAAACAGATGAAATATGAACCTAAAACTAGGGTGATCAACTGAAAGGGCGTTTCATTTTGATTTTTGGTGAAAGCAACCAATCTGACTAAATAAATTCAAGGGAGTCCTAAAGGAACATACAACTCGATGTTTGCTTTGCCACAATGTATTCGGTAGTGGGGTGGTTTATTGGCCCTTTTTTCAAATAGAGAGCCAAAACATGGAACTATTGACCTAAAATGTTTATAAAATAAGCTCGTTCATTGTTAATTTTTGTTTTAAAGCGAAACAACCTGATCTATATACTTCAGGGGTCTAAAGAACATGAAAAAACATGTTTTTGACAACATGTAGTCATCCACGGTGTTTTAATGGTCCTTTTTTTTTTTCCAAAATGTCCGCCGCCAAAGTATGACATTAGGACCTATATACGGAAAAACAAACGTTCAGTAGATTTGTGATACAAAAGCGACCATCTGAATACTAAATCAAAACTTTCAGGTTTACTTAAGAAATGTAGTCATGTAGGAGGTGGCTTAGACCCTTTTTGGCAATAATGCCACTAAAAGTAATGAAATATGACAAAAGATAAAGGTTGTGCAATCATAGTTGATTCCTGGTAAAAAGTACCCCCAATAAATAGGGATATATCGACGATAGGGGAAAACAAATGGCCAAAATCTCTGCAGATGGAAGCAGGGTGGTTTATTGTCTTTATTGCAAAATGGCCCAAAAAGCCAAAAGTATGAACTAGGCTCCAAAAGATGGTAAAAATAAAGAGGCATTCATATAAGATTTTTGTTGGTTCAAGCCAGACCACCTGAATAGATATATTCAGGGGTCCTCAAATCAAAGATACAAAACAACAACAGTCAAAATGTCATCCTGTAGGATGTGTTCATTTTAAAGGCCCTTTTTCAAAATGCCGGTCGAAATATCAATATGAAATAAAATGTAAAAATAACGTGTTCATGTTGAATTTTTTATTTGGTTCTTAGTTTTTATTGTGATGAAACAACATACTCCTATTAATCCACTCGGGGATCTCAAAGACACTGGAAAAAAACGTCTGTCAAAATTTAAGCCTGTAGGAGGACATTTTGTGGTACCTATTTAAAACGAAACGTCCTCTAACCTATTACTTATAGTATCCTAATATCGACCTTTCGTGAGGTTGAGTGTAGTGGTGAAAATAACCACTATATAAAAACCATCTAGTTCTGTCGGATGGTTTAGGGTTTCAAATAGAAATAGCCCTAATATCTCCTAACTCAAATGTGATGAAAATAATGGTAAATTCAAGAACTTTTCCTGTTGGTTGAGTTTCATCTTGTGGAGCGATCCATAGCGTACAACATTAAAATCGTTCCACATTTTGCGCCTACACTCCTCTTTCGTTCGATATCTATACTTGCTCATGGGTCCAAGTCCAACACAACCCTATCCCTCTAGACATTCTGTATTACCAACATTATTCAGATGTAACTAACCAAAATTGGCCCGCAATTCTGCAAGAAAACCGTGAACACCCATCGCAATGGCTCAACTTGTAAATCCTGTCTTGATTTTCATTATTAAAAATAACGCAAAAGGTCAAGTATTGATACGTTTTTATTTCCCCCGTGTCTCTAAGAAGTCGCATACTTTAAGTTAAATAGTTACTCAGCTGGTTAGGTAAGGGTAAAGTAAGGTATGGGTTCATTCCTTTCACCAATCACGTAGAAACATTTCCATGCATGGAGCACACCATGAGACCAAGCCAAGTCCTTGTGGCTTGCGATAGGCACCCGTCGTTTTCCATCCATTTCGGACATCAAGAGCCGAGTTTGGTTGACCTTTTGATCTAGAGGATACCCGAAGGCACAACACCGATCAGTACTTTTATTTCTCATGTGTCATCACTGATGGTCAAACAATAGTTTTTTACACTGTGTATACAATTGCACGCTTTATTCGTGGACACGGTTGATTATTTGGCAAATATGGGACACTGCCTCTTATTAATTTAAATCAGAGTTAGCCATCTCTCATATGACAGCCTTAACTCCTAAGCGCCATTGTGGTTTTACTTAATACCAAAGTGATGGGTGTTGAATGGGAGATACCATATTTGCCAAATTATTGCAGGCATTACAAGCTTGTCTTTTTTTCCGTGACAAGAATCTTTCTTGCGTATCCGGCAACATATGATCCCTAGATACTTGACGTCCTGACCTCTTTGAGTTGGCTACCATCTGTCTTGCAGATAGGTCGATGATCAATTTCCTCATTGAGTCATATATTTTCCATTTGCTTGGGCATTTAAGATGTCCGCCGACTTTGTCCCTGCATCATTCTTGAGTGCCTGTTATTAGATCTTGTGCACCACTTATCAGATCAGCTGTAAGAGCTAGATCATCTGCAATAGTTCAAGGCTGTGAGATCCTGACTTTGGTGACATCTAGAACAACCCATTGGGTTTGATGGCGAGTCCTTTTGTCGTTCACAATGTCAGACTGGCTAAGATTAACAAGCACGACTAAAGAGATAGGGAACAACGTCTGTATCATCCTTGGATGATCCAGTAGTTTTTGTGTTTGGAACTCCTTTGTGGGCCATGGTCTGCACAAAGCGATATGGGTTCATACATGATGGCAATTGCCTTGACCGTCTCTCTGGGACAGAGTAGTTTGTCGACATAGTTCCATTAGAACTAGGATAACATCACTACTATTAACAGAAAATAGTTGTATTAGTAAATTCTTGCCAGTGTTTGAGAAATAAACACATCTCTCGGTTTTCGTTTTAGACATGTGTCCTCTCATGTTAATCCAAATAAAGACATTAGTACAATATTATGAATTGATATGGCATTAATGGCCTAACGGTTTGTATTTTGTTTTTTTGCTTGTTCTATGATGAACCCCCATAAAATCGGTCATTCAAAGTTTCCTGATCAGCAAAATAATAAGAAACCTATGTCTGTTTTGGTAATTTCCATTACATTTAAGCAGCTACAATACTTCGGAGACAAATAATGTTCCCCTAAAAAGTGTTGTCAAGAGTGACAACCGAAGTGAGGGGGGTTAATAATGTCGTCCTAAATGTTCTGCTAAAGGGTCCCTGGTACCATTATTATTTTGCCTGCTTTTGTGGTGTATTATATTTGAACATTTTGCTGGGCTTTCATCCAAACATTTGTTCATTCTAGCCTTTTAGCGTTTTTAACATTTTTCGGCGGCCATTTTGAAAATAGCCTAAAGTACCCCCTACAGGGCTGCAATTTGGCACCATTTTTTTCCTTGTTTTGTTCTTTTTGAACTCTGGAAGCTTCTAGATATGCCTGTTTACTTGCACCACAAAATGCACACGGGACTTTATTTAATGACATGTTGCTCCCTCAATACAAGAGAAGTCCAACTCCTCTGACTGCAGCTTGAGCGGTTTCTCTCAGCTTAAGCTGTAACCAAAGTATAATCATGTGGTTGCTTTTCATATTGAATTTCTGCTCCATTTGCTTTATGATACGATGTTCAGTAAGTCAGTTATGACCCCATCACTTGACCCAAGGTTTAGGGGTCAAAGGTCAAAAATACTTCAAAGTATGTTACATTTCAAATCACTATTCCTTCTACAGATTATGTAACAAGGTCATGTGACTTATGCATATGAATTGACTTTATGAAGAGACCCTTCACAAAAGTTATGGGTTGAGAGGTCAATCTGGGGTCATTGCTCCCCGCCTAACTTAAACGTCAGGGTCGAGTTACATTCTATTATTTTATGCCCTTCCTGAGTTTCAAACCACTGACCTCTATATCATGAGTCCAGCATCCAATCTACTACACCAGCGAAGACGAGAAGCTGATTGTAGTTCCAAAATTACTAATATAGTTGATGATGGAGCCATGTGGTGGCGTTGTAGGATCACACCACGTATAGTAATATAATATATGTTATCATATATTACGTTTATAAATGTAATATTTTCTATAAATAAGTTATTAGGGTGGATTTTTTAGACTTTCACAACAGTTGGGATTCGAGTTTTGCCGAGAGCTTGGTTAACAATCACAAAGTTCTAGATTTTCGACATGCAGGCGCTGTTTTACCAAACTCTAGAAGTCAAAAGCGCTGGGCGAACAAAAACTAACCAGCGTTTTCAGTGTAACAAAAAAGAGTGCAAAAGCCCCCCCAAAAACAAACAGGTTACACTACGGATGTCTTCTGGATGTAGTCTGTCTTCACACAATCTAACCATTTTTTGGGTGGTCTTCCCCTTGGCCTATCGCCTTGGATGATTGCTCCCAAAAGTAGATTTGGGTATTGTGTGTGTGTGTGGGGGGGGGGGGCATTCTGTTGACGTGCCCAAATTTGGGTGATCTTGTCCAGAATTGTGTGTTCCAGTCCAAGGGTTTTACGAATTCTGATCTATAATAGGTAATCGGAACGTGTTGGTATTAATATAATAATAATAAATAGGCGGTCCCCTGGTTTCGCGATCACCTGGCTTTCGCAATCACCTGGCTTAAATGAACCTGGGGTTTTGCGGTTCCTTTGACCTTGAATGACCCCTAATGACCTTTGATCCATTAATCAATACAAACTCGGTCTTCGGAAGGTTAAGGGGCACCCACCCACCAAGTTTCGGCTGGATACACCAAAGTTTACCCCATTTGACCTCCTTTGACCTTGAATGACCCCTGATGACCTTATGACCTGTATGATTTTTGGCATCAACAATCAACCAAACCCTCAAGTTTCATGTCCATACACCAATGTTTACCACATTTGACCTCCTTTGACCTTGAATGACCCCTGATGACCTTATGACCTGTATGATTTTTGGCATCAACAATCAACTCCAAGTCCCTCCCAAGTTTCATGTCCATACACCAATTTTTACCCCCATTTGACCTCCTTTGACCTTGAATGACCCCTAATGACCTTTGATCCACTAACCAATACAAACTCAGTCTTCGTTCAGTCAAGGGGCACCCACCCACCAAGTTTCACAAATGCGCGACCCTCGGTCTCCGAGAAAATAAGAATCGGTCTCACAGACACGACAGACAGACTGCCGGTATTAACATATAGATAAGATTTATATAGCGCTTTTATGTAAGTAGACAAACCGCTGTCTCATATTATTATTACGCTGCCTTCAGGAAATCATCACAATCATTATGTTTCACTTAGGCCGGCAGGTGGCCAAGTGCGCAATCCTATCAGTACTTAGATTGTAATATTCCCCATAACAGCTCAACAGTAACAGTATTGACTATCTTGATTTGAAACACACACATTAGCTGTTTTTAGTAGGCATGTTTAAAGATGGTCCATACTTGACCTCTGATTACATAACTAGATCAGAGAGAGGTTATCATTGAGTTTATTTAATCTGAAATTAAGGCAAACATGATGGTATAGCAGTTTTGTTTCACATTTGGCCAAATTTTGACATTTGACCTGTTTTAAAGACACTATCAGTGATTTGCTAAATCAGCAAATCGAAAAAATAATCAAAAATCAGATTTTTGCATGTATGTAACAAGTACAGGTATCCTAATATACCCTGCAAATGTTAAGACCAGAAGCAACCTAATAAGGACAAAATCGGAGACTTTAGTCAGTACTGTCCGAACGGACACTTACTACAACACGTAATTGAATGGGGAATCTTATCTTGGAACACTGCCGTTTTCTACCTTTTCTGTGAATTCTACGACTGGAAAAGGTAACTTATGAGAATTCTACAGATTAATCCTTCACTTTGAAGCTTAATTCCTGCAAATTTCAAATATTTTTCAAATCACTGATAGTGTCTTTAAGTTGACCTAATTTTGACCACTGTACTGACCACTAAGTTTGTGAAAACCTTATAAACAATCATGGTTAAAGCAGAAGTATGTACTCATGTTCCATGGAAATATATGTTTCATAACAATAAGGTAAATACATAGGTTAATCCAAATAGGAGTGGGCTATATTATGGGTCATTTTTGCTTTTCATTAGGTATAATAGAATACAAAGAACCCCAGCCCTATCTCAACGTGAAATGACGAAATTTGAGAAAGCATAAGCGAAAAATCGTGAAAAGTGCCCTCACGCTAAATTTTGACCTAAAACGTCAGTTTTTAAGAAAATGCAATGTCCAATTTTCATCCAACTTTGGAAATCAGCTATCTCGAGCTCATTTACATATAAGTAGACATCAAAAGCATTAATTTTGTCATTTCATGTTGAGATAGGTTTAATAGAATACAAAGAACCCCAGCCCTAATGAAAATAACCAAAAAAGTAATTTTGCCCTCCGTATAGCCCACTCCTAATCCAAATGACAATGATGCCTACATGACCTTTGATCTCAAGGTCATGTAGACCCAGCTGAACAAATATCTTGCTTATAAGATCCAATAAAATACATTTTACAAAGAAACTTTTAAGAGTGAGTACAAAAATGGACCCTAGATTTGAGACCGATTGCATTGAAACAAACATTTCTGAATCTTTTAAAAAATATTATAAAACTTGTACTTAAAACACTTTGACTGGACTTTGGGTCACTTCTGACCCAGATTCACTTCAGTGGTTCCATTGTTTTAGGCCAGTCAACTGGAACAGTCTCTCAAATCTAGCGAGACATAGCAATTCTGACCGCAGACTGCCCTTGATTTACTAGCCAGAGTGTCTTGCCACGAGGCCGTTTATCAATGAAACTGCAACCCGATATCAGCTCATGTGCCCACACTTGTTTGCCGATGGGGGGTCAGCGATTGCTTATCTTTATCCCTAAAGTCCCTGGTGTGTGAGGCCCATGAATGTGCCTAGCACGGGTCCAGGTTAAGTGTTAACCTTGTCTTATCTGAAAAGATTATGTCAAAATTGAAAATTTATGGGCCTATGTAATATAATGGCTACATTGTGGCTGCTTTTACAACTCTTAAACATATACCAAGGTGACATACTGAAATCAGCAGCACCAGCAACTATTTTCAGGACTGCTTCTCTTCTATAACGATAATGATCACACTGTCAAATAATGCGAGAGAAGGAATAATCCTGTAACCAATCCCTGAACCTTATTGTTCTACAAGTCCTTTTGGAAAATCTTTTCCAATACCAATTCCAATTGAGAAATATCAAATCCACATAACAGTCTAATTGAATTTATTTAATTTATGGCAATACTGTTATCAAGTTAATGAAATTAGGGATTCAAACATGTTACAGAGTGGTTCATCACAATCAACAACGATGCATCCATGCGTCCGCGTATTTTTATCCCGCAAGGGGTGGAGCGGAATAAAAATACGCGGACGCATCGGATGCAGAGTTGTTGATTTGTGATGAACCACTCTGTGACATGTTTGAATCCCTTTCAACAACGAAAATCTTCCTGAAAATTTATTAATATCCTGATGACACTAAAATGTTTCCAAGTTCACGAAAATCTTTCCTCGTTAAAATATTTTAGCAAAATCTTTTTGAACACTGCCGTTTTCTTCCTTTTCTGTCAATTTTTCGTTTGAAAGAAGTAACTTACGAGATTTCTACAGACTTACCCTTCGCTTTTAAGCTATTCCTACAAAGTTCAGGTATTTTGACTCATTCGGATAAATCACTGATAGTGGCTTTAACTAGAAAAACTCAAACTGTAACCAATTATAAACTGTAACCAATCTTGGAAAACAACCTTCTAGTCACTGGGAATGTTCACAATCGACCATAATTAGGCAGTTGTGTGATGAGTTTTATGCTGTAAGACTAGAGATTTTAAGTACCATTTGAGTTGTGAAAAATTAAGTTTCAAAACAGGGTCCTTTTTTACTCCCTCTGTACAAAATGAACAAAGTGTCACTGATGGATGGACAGACTTTACCCGTGCAATAAACCAGATTTTGCTGTGCAATCTGGTTAAAAAAGATAGCACTCTCTGAGCTCTTTTCAGAGGTGCACATTCAATTTTGCATAGGTTTTTTTTGTATTTTAAAGGTCATTTCTTGATCAACAGCTTTATCCCTCCCTGACCTAAAAAAAATTGAGAATTTTGTTTCAGCTGAATCACTATCCCTAGTATTAGAAGTGTGCTTAATCTGACGCAAAAATTTGATCGTCTCTGCAACAGATGTGCTTATCTGTATTTTCTGTCTGCAAATAGAGAGTAGAGATCACAGTACAGTGGCCTCTGGAACACTCTGATCACAGCTGTTTGACCCCGTGCAAATCGTCTCTTATTTTAAGAGCAATTTTAAGCAGTGGCGACACAATTTTGACATCTGATATAAGTAGGGACATGCAAGAGCTATTACCTCTCCAAAAATCATAAAAATCCATTGCGGGAATCTTGGCATATAGGCCTACAAAGGTTATGATTTGTATGTTACAGCGCCCTCTATATGCCCATTCTCCATAGAGAGATGTGTTAAAGTAAATTTTTAAGAAAATCATATTTGCCTGCAATGAAATTTCGCAAAATTTACACAGGATGAAGTCAGTGGTATAAATAATGCAAATTAGTCATCAAAAATGTGTCGCCATTGATATTTTTTGTTTTAATCTCGTTTATACATAATAAATGATACTTTCAAACAGCTGTGTGATACAAGCATTTGCTCATAACACTAAAACGTACAATCGGAATCAACTGAAATTTTGGTAATAATCTTTTCCCAAGGATATCTAGTGAACCATAAAACAGGTGTTACATTCATGAAATGAACCTTTACAGATAACTCACAATAACATGCAAATTACTTCCCATGTGACTATATTTATCAATAATTACATTACATTTTGTGCTGAGGTTATAGTAAAACTACTAGTACTGGTTAAAAATATAAATACACACATGAGTTTTGAACATAAATGGTAAAACCACCTTGAGCAACTACATCTCAGTAGTTTAAAAATAAATGAAATATTAGGAGGTATGATGGCTTTTCACACTGAGATAAAACAAATTTGCAATTAATCACCTTTATACAGTCATTTTCTGAATACTGGATGTGCATGCACAATAGCATCTTAGTTACAATTTGAAAGCTTCCCTTTTTCATGAAATACTTCTTTCAAAGGCATTTATTACCATTAGTCATTTCAATTTTCTTAATGCTGAAATACATCTTCAAGTTACATGGCTTGTCAACTTGGTTGTTTTTTGTTGTGAATTAGTGACATCAACATTCACTGTATCTCCTTGTATAGGAGTGTACAGTTGTTGATTTACTGTTGCAAATTAGCGCGTCACACCTGATGCAGTGTTCACAGAAGTGAGTTTACATGGTACACTTAAAGGGATTAGCAGCAATAATGCGAGAGAATCGAAACAAATGTGAAAATTAATTTTTAACTTATAAATCAGGGATAAGTATGTACAATTCCATACAACTGCTTTAATGTAGAAGCAAACCACCAAATAGTGGAAAAATGAAGTATTTGAGGAAATCTGTCATATCGTCACCCGCAAATAGATATACAGCGACGGCGTCTCAAAATCTACACTAAACAGCTGATTGTGGTTTACACCAGTATAGAATAAACAAAGATCAATAATGTATGTGTTTGAGGTCAAACTGTATTGATCAAGATGCACAATATCACGCTGAAAATCTGTGATATTCACCAGGAAAGGCATTTTTGATCTCAAGTCGGAATTTTGATACGCACATATAGAAATTACAGAATCAGATAAAAAGTACTGCCTTGTCTTTAATACACGGATTTCAAGTCAACCACTTGCAGGTTATGTTGGCATATCCATGTCAGTAACAAAAATACAAAATATGAATTTTGATTATTTTTTTGAAGTTTTGGAATACCATATCGCTGCTAATCCCTTTTAAGTTGGCGCACTCGTTCGCCATGTTTGGAACTATGAGTACATGCAAGGGCATCAGGTGCAAACTGCAAAGCAACAAACATGCCAAAACTATCATTTTGCTTTAGTTTTTTGCTAATACTAGGAAAGATTTCTGTTGAACTGGGAACATTAATTATGTTCCTCTATGCATGATATTACTCAGTTTTCATAAGGATTTTCGTTGTTGAAAGGGATTCAAACATGTTAGAGACTGGTTCATCACAAATCAACAACTCTGCATCT